>PVIR01012120.1:0-21129 GCA_004026965.1 Petromus typicus | reverse complement strand
GGATGAGTCCTGTACTTCCTTATAGCCGTTCACTGAGAAGAGCGTCTGCGAGCACCCACTATTAATGTCCACCTCTCACTATCTGGTGGGTTGTAGAGGAACAGTCACATAGTGGGCCTTCACTTAGTCCCAGGTCAACTGTAGAAGCAATACAATGCACATGGGCCATAGGTTCAAGCTTAGAATTTCTGATGTTTGGCACCTTGGAATAGTCAGCATTCAGTTCATCAAATTACTGGAAATTAACTGAAATTTCAGATAACATACAGGAAAAACAATAAAACTTTAGTATATTGATTGCAGTGTACATAAAATGAATTCTACTCCAAGGCAGACACAGGATTCATTGCATAGTGCTTGTCCTGAAAGAATGCTCAGCTGCAAATATCTAGGGTGCATTCTGTTCAGAAGAGCACTCCTCAGTGGTTGGTGGTGAATGACATGCCTAACCTGCTTACCATTACAGCCAAGTCTTTAGTAACGCAGTCTTCTATCCTGGGCACAATGTTTATCTTCTCACAATCTTGCATTCTTCATTTGCATGCAATTAAAAACCCGTGGCTGTCATTGGATGACGTATATAATTGCTCTAGGGCTCTTAGGAAAGGAAATGTTTTCTGGATATCTACTGAATAGTTCTGGATTTAATTCCCTTGTGTAGGTGCAAACGTAATCAAGGGCATATATAATATAAACGTAATCAATGGATTAATAATAATCTGCATAATAATAATTCTGCATTATTAAATGCAATGCAGAAATTATACTGAAAATATAATACTTAATGATTAATAGAGAGACATAGAATTTCTCAAAATTATTGTAAAGGCCATTCACAATATCAATACTATTTAGTAGAGCAAATAAAACAATAAGCCTATTATAATAAATACTGAAAAATACAATTTTTAACGTATCTTGAAATGAAATGATTTATTGTTGTAAGCCAGAGTGATCACATTCACTTTCTTCGTATCAGGATTTTACTTGAATTTTTTTTATGCTCTAACATAACAGAATGGGAATTTAAAACTCAGCTATAAGAAACAAGAAGGTAAATTTGTCCAAATTTGCTTCTTAATCCAGAACACGAAGACTGAATTTCACGCTTGCCAACATATTACATTCTACATAATTTCTGGGAAAATCGGGTAGCCTGTCATTGACAGGGCTTTAAAAGAGATTGAAAAATATGTTTTATAAAAGTGAGTTAATGATGAACTTTACGAAATACTGCATAAAACATGGTGCAAAGCACCGGATTTAAAACTGAAACTGATTTCCTGATTGTGTTTAATAAAGCTATAAAAATAATTAAATCTTTTGCTGAAAAATGGCAAAAAAAAAAAACACACAAAAAAACAAAAACAAAAAAACTAGTAGTAAGGAGATTTCAACCACTACACATCCGTTCTAGAAAATCTAATGCTTCTAAGAGCCATGATGAGATCTCAGGAGCTGGTGCAAACGTGGGATATGGCGGATCTACTAGTTTGGGCGGTCACTGCATGGGAAATGCAAGCGCATATCATCATCTGGTTGTCCGTCTCTCTCTAGCCATGCTATGAACATGATCCAAAGTTGTTCTTCAGATTTGTAATTAAAACAATAATCACTACTAATAAGTTTCCCAATTAAACAGACCATGAAGTTTTATTTCAGTGTCATTAAATTCAAAGCTAAGCCTTCCAGTTTTAGAGCTACCTGTGAAACTTGTATTTCATTTGTGTTTCACTAGCATGCATTCGATTTGGATAATATTAGGTTTTTTCTCAGCATAATTGCATACACAGGGTTGTATCTGATTATTTCCGGGTTATTTCTAGCTCACTCTGACATCCTCTGGCTCCCTACCCTACATGGTCCAGATCTGACCTTTCAAGTGGATCCAGGCCTATCAGGTACACCTTTGAATGCTTCCACTGTATGCTGGCAGACTCCCTTTGTTATTCTATATATATGGCGTAATAAACATATAGGCAATATTAACATTTCTTTTTTTCTTTTCTTTTTTCTTTTTTGTTTTTTGTTTTTTGAGATAGGGTCTCGCTTTGTAGTTCAGGCTGGCCCTGAGCTCAGCCTCAAACTCACATCACAACAATCCTTCTGCCTCTGTCTCCCGAGTGCTGGGATTACATGTGTGAGCCACCATGCCCGGCACTGGTTGCTGCTAGGCCTGAGTCTCCATGCCCAGTATGGTATGTGGCTACCAGGGATCAAACCCGGGTCCTTGCGCTTGCAAGACAGGCGCCGAAACCACTGAGCCAAATCCCTGGCCCAATATTAACATTTCTTAATTATATATCAATATAGCAAATATATGTCATAACATTCATTAGTATATAATATTAATATATGAATGAATTGTCATATATGCATATGAGTTAGCAGGGTAGAAAAACTAGTGCCTTGATCTAACCCATAAACTCAGATCCATATGTTCAAGAATGTATTGGTACATTCAATCACATAATTACACAAAAACTAATTTCATTAATTGTAAGTGCTATTTAAAAAGTCAGTAGTGCCTTTATTTAATTAGTCAAATCAAAATTCTTAATTTCAGGGTTCACTAAAGTCATTTATTCATTATTATTCATTTTTAAAAATTACATGTTCATGATAAAAATATGAATCAAAGATCTTTTTTCTTACTTCTTTCTTACTTTTCTCTTACTTCAAATATTCCTTTAAAAAAATCTTTTAAATACAGCGTGTTATTTTCCCGCACAGCACATGTTAATTTTCTAGGGACCTTTCCAGTCCACATATCATTGTTTACACAAAAAAGAAACATATTAAGCCTACCTAATAAGTCAACAATTTCTTACATGGCCTAATTCCATGAGCAGCCCTGGAGAGTTGTCTTTGGAATACTTAATATCCTAACTGCTTAATCATTTAGCTACTTCTTTATTATCACTTGCCAAGCATCAACAGTAATGAATGTTTTGGCATATTAAATTATTTAATGACTTTGGAAAACAAAGTATAGATTTAGTCCAAAATATAAAAGAGCAGAAATAAAATCCACAAAATATAATATAGTGAGGCTAGTAGAGAATGCAAACATGTGGGAAGGAAATAGAGCTGGTTGGTTAGGATCCACACACTGAGAGAATAGTTCCAGTTTAACTCCAGGAGCTCTGGCGATCAACAGCACTGCACAGTCTACAAAGAGATTCAAAAACTCAGTCATAGAAGGACTACAAAACACGGTGGGAAATGAAATAGAAATTCAAATTATTATATCATGTTCGATTTTACAACAGACCAATTTAAAATTGGCAAAACGTTAAAATAGGGAATGCAGTCTTTAACAAATTATGGCTGGAGTTATCCATTTTAAATAGAATAATGTTGATATAGGTAAACATGCTGTTGTAGTTTGGGGGAAGCTGACAAATTAATAAAAAAAATATATAAAACCATAAAACTCTCATGTTCTTACCTCAAGAGTTTATCCTAGGGCCGGAGATTTAGCTCAGTGGTTCCAGCGCCTGTCTGACAAGTGCAAGGACCGGGGTTTGATCTCCGGTAACCACATACAATACTGGGCGTGGAGACTCACACTCAGCAGCAACCAGTACCATATACCACAGTGCCGAGCGTGGTGGATCACGCCTGTAATCCCAGCACTCAGGAGGCAGAGGCAGGAGGATTGCTGTGATGTGAGTTTGAGGCTGAGCTCAGGGCCAGCCTGAATTACAAAGTGAGACCCTGTCTCAAAAAAAAAAAAAAAAAAAGAATTTATCCTAAAAGAGTCTGAATACAATAGCAAATAAATGTAACTCTGCCTCTATTTCTGTCATGTGTCTATAATGTTTCTCTATGTCCGGCTACCCTTTTGTTCATTTTTCTTTTCCTCATATGTAAACATGTGAATCTCCTTTCAGATCAGAGATGCATCTGAAATTGTGAAGGAACTGATAAAAAGTAGGGGAAATAAGCATAATAAATAAAAATTTAGATCACTAATACAATTTAATAGTTCATTTGTTTCAAGAACTATACAAATTAATACAAAAGATCTATTTTAACACTAAATCTCACAAGTGTGCTCTCTCTGTGTTGCTTGGAAAGTCTGAAAATTTAAGAAGATAGTGCATATAAAATCTCCAGTGTTATTCCGGAAGAAATAACTCAGCACTGTAATTGTACTTCATGAGTGTCGTGTCACGCCTTAACCACCTCATTAGTCTGCTAGAAACTGCTGAAGTCATGTTGACTTTGTGTGAGTCTCATGAGGTTTGGGCTCTTAATGGGAAGCTCTTTTTCCATGTTCTGTTTATTATAATTTCACACAATCCATTCTGGGTGTGAGCAGATAATCAGAGGACTGTAAATGTTGATATCAAGAGGAAGTTATATCTCTTCCTAGAATGTGGTAAAAGGTGCCATCATAACACCTGAAAATAAAAGTCGACACCAAAGTGACCCCAACAGTAGGCTGTCGCTCAGGACAGACTTTCTGCGGGGACTAACAGTGCCAAGATGGGGCGAGCTCTGGGACAGATGCTCAGGAGACCGAAGCATGGCTAGCAAAGTAATGTCATGCCCCACATGTTGGAGAACAGACTTTACTTCCCTGAATATTAGGTTTGAAGTGTTCATGTTGTGACTGATATTTAGATAGTTGAGTTATTATATATTTCAATATATGTAGTGTAGTCTGTGTCTTTATAAATTTCAGGGTTCTACAGTTTGCAAAATGAAAATCCATTAAGAGACTTTTTACATGTGGCCAACAAGTGAACTTGCCCTCAGCACTAACATTAGTACTATTACTACATTATTACTATTACTAACAATAGTAACATTATTACTATTACTACATTATTACTAACAATAGTAACATTACTACTATTACCATATTATTATGATATGTGTTAGAATTCCACACTGAGGTTATGTAGTATGTAAACTCAAAGTCCATTAAGAGACTTTTCTTACATGTGGTGAACAAGTTTGCCCTGAGAACTAACATTAACATATAATATTGTGGAGGGCAAAGCCAGTTATTACTATAGGTAATAATTCTATGTAGAGTCAATATCTTGCAAAAATCTAGACCGTTCTGATATGTGTTAGAATTCCATACTGAGATTAGAAATTTATTGTTATTTCATGTACTCAGTAATTTTTTTGTGCTTTTGTAGTTTAGTTATTTCATTTGAAAAAAATAATTTATTATACTAAAGGACTAGATAAATGGTTGTGGCGAACACAGTGCTACCTCATGGCCATGTTGCAGAAGACAGAAGATTTCCACTAAAGAAATTCTTCAATAGAAGGAACACAGGTCTACTACCTGATGATTCAAGTTTGGATTTTAACTCTTGATTCTTCTTCTAAATGAAGTGAAATTTGTTATTCCATAGAATATCACAAGTTTTAGCCAATGCAATAAACAAAAACTAAATAAATATAATTACAGAAAGCATAAGAAGAAAGCTGATTGCAAATATAGCTCCTAGAGATAGAACATAATGGAAGTGGGCTACGACATTACTCTTTTGATACTACAGGAGACTAACTATACACTGATCACAGGGCACAGATAGCCCTCATATTTGAAGACATCCATCTGCTAAATATTTATCTCTTGAGCTTTCAGCACAGCCCTGCAAGGTATGCACAATAAGTTACTGCTAGTGAATGTACTTTGAAATAGTCACATAATATAAAGAAGGAGTCAGGAGAATGGAGAAAGTGAGAAAGGGGAGGAGAAAAGCAGAGAAAAAAGTGAATGAAATATTTATTTTTTTCTATCTATATCTGTACCTCTCTGTACCTGTCTCTGCCTTTAATTTCTTCTGTAGGTGTATTAAATAATTTGGTTTTTGTTGTTATCAGTACATTGCAATACATAGTGAACACATTCATCGGAGGGTGTTGGTGCTTCTTTGTCCCCTCCCTGCTCCTCTGTCCCTAGATCGTTTCTCATCTAGAAAATTTCTACCTTTCTATTTCCCATCACCTATCTTTAACTTTCCTCTTTAAATTATTTAAATGCTTTGGGTTTCTCATGTAAGAAAAACAATGCAATATTCAACCTCTCTCAATCTCTTATTTTGTGCTCCGAAAGTAAGTTATTTAAATGACATATATCAATTAATCCAACTTTATTTTCATCTAGTATTTTGGTAGACATTGGATTTTCTTGATGAATTCTGGAGCATTGCCATATACAAAAGGAGAATATTATGTAGAATTGGTCCACACATTTATTCATAAATGTGCACAATGCACTATACTTCCTGAAACCTCAGTTTTGTGTTTCATATCATTTTCAGCCAAAAGCTGTTTTGAACAAATGAAAATTTTATATCTGACTTTGAGCCTTTGACACATCATATTAAGCAATATATTGCAATTTAGAGGTAATGGAGATGGATGTGTCTATAACCACTGGGTGACTTGCTAATTTTCTAGGGATCTACTTTCTATATTAAAAGGACCCATAAGTAAAAATAATAGGCTTGAAAACTGAACAAAAGACTACAGTAAAAAGCTAATTATGGGTCTTCAAAAACATTTAAGTTTGCTTGATAAGTTAAAAGTTCAGCCTTCTTAGAAAAAGACAGGCCTTAAAACGCAAGTAATAAATACAGTTAGGTTAGAAAATCACGCATGAAGGCAGCTGCTCTGGCATGGGGTCCGCCCCCTCAGTTATCCAGTAGACCTGGGCAGGAGCCTGCTGTGGTTGTGACATGGGTGCGGAGATCTAGTGCCAGACTGATCAGGAGCCCTGCCTCCTCTCTCTCTCTCACACACTCTCTGTCTCTCTCTCTCTCCCTCTCTCTCTCTCTCTCTCTCTCTCTCTCTCTCTCTCTCTCGTATGCCATGATGTAGCACTCTAGGTATCACCAAAATTGTGTAGACAAGCATGTCCTCTTAGTACTGGTTACGAGGAAGGCTGCACTAGGTGTGGCAAGCAGGGTCAGGACAATATCACCCTTGAGGAACAGGGCCACCTTCTGTTGGCAAGCAGTGCTGGATTAAGTAGGTTTGGTGGGACTTTGTATGAGTTAGCTTATTTGAATCATGTCACTCTCTCTGGTTCTCTGGAGCTCAGCCCTAAGCTTTGGGGCTTTGTTAGTTTGTACCAGTCCAGAGTGTGAAAACCCCAGACATAGTGAGTTTAAGCTTCAGAGGCTCCATGTGGCAGACTGGATTGTCTACAGAGGGTGCCAAGAACTGAATCTATGCAGCACAAATGTGAAACAGCACCTTACAAAGGTGCTTTTCATTTGTCCTGTTGTTTCTTGTTGTTACCTGAACACTCAGCCTTCTTCATCCCCAGGATCTGTGTTAATTAAAGAGTTTCCATGCAGAAAATTCCACAATTTTCAGAGAAGATCAACATCTAATATGGTTGTTTTCCTATTCTGTTTTAAATAAGTGAACGAGGGTGACACTGGATCTAGAAATATTTTTCCAGCTTTAAGAAGGAAGAGGCTTGAATTATTGACATCTATCTGTCACTGTGAAGGGCAGCTAAAATAAGAAGAAAGGAAAACCATCTAGAGCATCTTTGTTTTCAAGGCCAACAGACAAGTAGCATTTTCCAAAAGGCCAGTCTCACTGTGATCAAATTACAATTTATTCTGGCAATAAATAAAAAGATAAGTACAACTTATTGGAATTGTGACATAGTTCTTGACCTGTCTCAACTTTAAATCAAAAGGTGAACTTTTAGCACTAGACCACTGGCTCTTTCTTATGCGTTAACATTCTCAATACACACACACACGCGCACACACACGTCATCATACCTGCCACAAAGAAGTGGCCAAATACTGTATAAAAGACTAAACATACTGTTAGGCTCTTTAGTTTCATTGTATCTTACTTGAACCATGATTCACAATTTCTTATATGAAGCAATGAAGTGTCGGCAAGGTCTAGGCCACACAAAAAGCATTTAGCAAACATTGGCTGCTGTAGTCCTTACTGCACTGACTTCAGTGTTGATACTGTGCTGAAATTTCAACCCCAGTGTGCTGTGAATAGGAGGCTATCTCAGGGAAGGAAGGAAGTGAGCCATCAGCAGGGAGACCTCAAGAATGGAGGGCTTCTCTACAGGAGGGACCTAGAAAGTTCTCTTCCTCCCTAACTAGATTGCAATTTGCAAACGTGTTGGATTTTTACCACAATGATACTGGTCCCTGCTCTGATGCTTACAACCATCAGAACTATGAAAAATGCATTTTACTATTTATGAATGACCCAGTCCATCCGGTTTTGTTACATCGTCCAACATGTCTAACAAATCACTCGTTCAATTTGCTATCTGCTTATATTGAATAAAGCCATGACATCTCTAAGTTGTTGTTAAATCTTTGCTTTAAGGGTGTTAATTAAAATTTTACTTTAAAAGGAGTGAGTTGAAAAAGTAAATTATTCAGATGTGAGAAAAATTAAATGATGACTCATACAGAAATTATTTGAAATTACTTTAAAAAAATGAAGTCTCACCGTATTGTATTTACTAACAATGTAAACCTGAAACATATTTAACCTTATATATCATTTAAAAATATAATTTAAGATATGCAGTGCTATGATAGAGTTTGACTTAAGAATAAAAGCTCAGATATCAAGAAGTCTGGTTTTTCACTAATATAATTCAGCCCAAACTGCCATCTTGATTTTAAGAAAATAATACTTCTGGTATTAAAGCAGGTATCATGGGAAGGACTGAGATGTGGACTGAAGTCTGATCACTATGCTGGAACCATCTCCTTGTGTAAGTTTTTTAACCTGTGTTTCTACAGGTGGTGTGAAGATTTCAGCTAAGACTCATACATTCAGAAGTAAATGTGAATCTTTCCAAAGGAAAACAATAGTAAGAGAAGAGTCATGGAGACACGATCTGCTGTTCTGTTTGGGTATCTGTTCGCATGGGGGCTTTAGTCAGTTTTCTGCTACTGAAACAAATCACCTGACAAAAGTCTATTCCATAAAGAAATTTGGGATCATGTTTTCAGTCCACAGTCGGGGCTCTAGAGCTTCAGGTCTACAGCTAGGCAGCCAAGTCGTGTTGGAGCTCTATCTCATGGTGGCAGAAAACAGCGAGACTAGGTAGAGAGAGATACAGAGAGGAAGGGAGCAGGGGTGAGAAAGTACATTTCTACCCACTCCCCTCTCCATGACATACCTCCTCTAGCCAGGTCTCACTTGCAAAGATCATATTCAGCTGTGAACTCAGCAGGAGACTATTTTATTGATGACATTAGCTGCCACAGAACCCATCTCTAACCCAGGCCCCAAGTAGTGTGCTGCTGCCCTGGCAGCCAAGAGTGGGGGCTGGGGAAGACTCCACCTTAAACCCTCATGGTGAGCAGAATCTGAAATGAGGATTCGCAGGCAGTGTAGACGTTGAACATCATAGAGTTCATGATCTGGGAAGAAAACGGTACTTTTCCACCCCATAAGTACTTTAAAATATGTCAACGGGGACCATTCAAACTTCAGAATGAAATGTACCTAAGTGTTGTGTAAAAGAGTGAATACTGAGGTGAAAAATGAAAGTCATATGAGGGTAGAAGGGAGGAAATCTCCACGTACTGCAACCAAATCATTTATTACTGAAATTACTTTTTTTACTCAGTGAAGATATAATTATTCCTTTTGATGAATTTTAAAACATTAAAAACTCGTGTAAAGGGTAATATATTGGTTAATTATGAATCGTTCATGTGTACTCAAAGGTAAGAATATGAGAAAACTGGCACATGTGGCATTATCTTTACAGTCATTTTAGTGATTCTGACAGTCTAATAATAGATAATGATATTATGATGTATTTCCACACACATCTAAAATGTAATAATTTCCACAAAGGTTTAATTAACACTTCTACATCTTTTTGAAGTCTTTGGATGATAGCTATGAAGAGGGTGTGAAATACTATAACTAATACTCTAAAAATGTAGAATGCAATATGCTTTTCATTAGATAGTTTTCCAACATGTAAAGCATGTAGTGTTGTAAAACAGGTTGTGCTGATTACAAGGTGCAGAGACATTTCAGTCCAAATCATTCCACTGGTGCTGGATTTGATTTCTAAAGCCATTTCTGTGCAATTGTGAAAGTCAGAAGATGTGATGTCAAATGTTAGGAAATATTTATTGTCTATGAGATTAGGAAAGAGAAATCATTAGATTCACAATGTCCTCTTAATGTACAAAGAAACTTACAGTGCTGTCTTGCACAGGCAAAAATGAAAGTGAGTCTCCAGAGTGCTCTTGACAGTGATGTGGTTGTGAAGATCCACAGCGTGACTTATTCATTCCTCATCTGTATTTCTCTTGACATTAGCAAAGGCTCCCGGGAGCACAGAGTAAGATATTGAAAGGTTACCCAACTGCACATGAGGCTCTAGTATTTGACATTTTATGAATTTTGAACTTAATGACTTCATATAATATTAGCTGTGCCAGTTTATAACACTGTATTTCTATACCATCATTTGTAAATAAAAGCATCTTCATTTTAAATTTGTCATTTAAAAATGAACATAAAAACAATTTTCCTCTACAAAAAAATAAAATTAGTTAAAAAGAGATAAAAGCTCCTGGTACTCCTTCCAAGGAAGGCAGAACTTTGGATGTGTTTATGATTCCCAGACTCTGAGCCAAAGAGCTGAAATTAGAATCCAAGCATGGTTGTCTTCATAACATTCATCTAGATACTTTTTGTCTGTGCATTAGCAGTGTCATTTCTAAAGTGAGGATGATAATAGAACACATTCTCTAATGTATGGAGAGTATTAAATAAGTATGTTCAGAGAAAGTGATTAGAATACTACTTTTTGCTTTGCTCCATTTCCAGCAAATAATTATTTTGATTAATAATTAAGTATTCTTAAATTTTAAATATGATACATTCACATTCTGCATTACTGTGGGAAATATGTAGATGGTCAGAAAGTATTTCAAGATATTTCAACAACCAGAAATAATAAAGAATACTAATGGCACAGGAATTCAATTTTCATCCCAAAAGGTTTATTACATAAATATTCAGAACGTGCACAATGCCAAAAGTAAAATCAGTGGAGAATGTTTCTCAGGGTTCAAGATGGCACACAAATGACATTTGGTACAAACACACCCAGGTTTGATGACTGAAGAACAGCCCTGGGGGGGCCTCGTCTGCCCAGCTGGCCAGTTCCTCCTCCTGACAGCCTTTTGGATACGATGCCCTGTAATCCTACCAGCTTTCTTGGGTGCTGCCCAAGAGGGCAGGAGGAGGACATTTAGATATAAACAATAACACAGATGGTTTGGACAGAAGAGAAGCAAGAAAGGGGTGTTGTGATTGGATGAGGAAAAATCTCTGGAGAAAGGTGAATTCATCAGTTGCAGCTCCAGACCTAACGATACACGATCAAGACTTAATTAAATGTATTAATTCAAATGAAAGCTATATTGCCATGCATAAGTAGGTGTCACCCTTCAGTGATGCCTTAATTCTTAATTCTTCAGGACATCAATGAAGTTCCAAAATTTTTCAGACATGCTAGGAAGTCAAAATTAACTCTTGGTGATTTGGCCTTTAATTTGGGATTAGACCTTTTGTAAGATGGCCAGTTTCTTCTTTCTCCTGAAATCCCAGGGAATCGCTCAATGTTCAGGGTGGCCTAGGACCAAGTGCCACCTGGCGGCCGGCCCACTGAAGTGCAAGGGTCTCCTTACTGTCTCTGTCTTAGGAATTGACTCAAATCGAGCTGATTTTAGTGTCCGACAGTTCCTCAAAATATTTCAGTATTTTCTACAGATTCCTACTGGCCAAAGATGCCGGTGCGTACGCACGCCTATATTCTCCGTGTTTGCCTTTCTCTCCAGCACTTTAAATGGCCCTTTGTCCAGTGACTTCAACATCCCGAAAAATGGAGTTGGGAGGGTGCTTCTTTAACATTTATATTGTGAATTTTAAGGCAGGACTTTCAAGTGCTTTGCATTGTGACAGAGAAGCCCGCGGTCTTGGGCTATTTCTGAAGTCAACTTGGAGTTTGCTGGGTTCAAATGGACTCGTATGAATATCTCTCGGTGAGCGATGCCTTTAATATCTGATAACAGGAAGAGACCATCAGTCCCATGGTGTACGGTGTAGCGTTAGTGTTTTCCTGATTGTCAAAAGTGCATTTAAAGGCCCCACGTAGTGAAAACATAGTAGGACATAATTAATACATGTAAAACTACTGGGAAGAAGGCCTTCTCCAGTTTGATTATAATCACACTGGGTATGTGACCTGCTCCACACTTCCGTGTTTCTGTGTGTGCTCACTGAGGCTGACAGCAGGGAGGGTGAATATTTTGTTCAGGATTTCTTTTTAGTTAGTCTCAAACATCAATAATATATTTAGTAAAATCTTGAAAATTTTACACAGCGCCAAAGGTGTCACACAGAAATCTGTAAGTTAATGAATAAACAAAGATCCTGCTTAAACTCCTCTGCTAGGCTCCTGACCCTCAGAACTTCTGAATAAAGTTGCATTTGGGGTTGATGTATTTAAGAGACAGTTAAGCTGGAGAGAGGGAAAGAGCGTGAGCCCCCGGCCCAGACAACACGCGTCCCCAGGGAGCTGAGAGGGACCCACCGTGTGCAGAGAGGAGACGGTGGGGGCACAGAACAAACCGAGGAGAGTGCGCAGAGGAAGAGGACCCCGCTGGTGTCTTCATCGTGGGTTCCGACCTGTAGAAAGACGAGAAGATAATTCCGGTCCTTTAAGTTTCACAGTCTGTGAGGTTTGTGAACGGAGCCTGAATGGGCTGATGGCTGCGGTAGTGGGCAGAGATCCCCTCTCCTTTTTTCTTAAAAAACAATTTCAGATTGAGATTGGAACGATGTACCAGAGCACTTACAACCATCAGGAAAATGGTATGTGATGTTTGGTGGGGATGTTGAACTCCGGAAGTAGGGTGCAAATAACTCCTCATGGCATCGGTAAGGTTCAAACACTGGCTTGAAGTACAACGGATTAACTGCGTATCTTGCTTGGTTTCTAGCTCACAAATTCTGATCTTCTTTGTAGCTTGAAGCACAGATGACGCAGATTTACTGTCATGAATTTGTTCTCCTGTCCCTCTGATTCGACGGTTCAGAAGGAAAGAACTTGATATCTATAGCTACTTATAAATGTGATAATAATAAAGAAAAAACAAAGATTATGTATATAGGGGGTGGGGCTTGCAGGGCGGGGGGAAAGGAGAAAAAAATGAGAATCAAGTCATTTCATATTCTAGTACAAACTCTCAACATTGAATGCGATGATGATCTTGTATTCATAATGTACCAATAAAGATTTTAAAAAAAGAATGTACACTTCAGCTCTTCCTTTTGTCCTGTAAGCTTTGGGAAGCAGTTTGAATTCAGAGCTTTAGCTATTGCAATAATTTTTAACATTTTTTTGAAAAATTAAAAATGACATTTAGGACAAGACCCAGGCAGCTTTCACAGGTGGAAATCATTCAGAGACTCCTCCAAACACTGAGAAACTCCATCAGACCAACTATGCCTTCTCTCTGTATCTCCCAGAACAGTGTAAGACTTCACAGTAAGTGATTCCTGCACACCAGCACAGTCATAATAGCTTAACAACAAATGTGTGGATAAAGAGAATATGCTACTTATCCATAATGGAGTATTACTCTCCCATAAAGAAGGATAAGTTGAGTCATCTGTAAGAAAATATATACACCCCGAAATTACAATTTCAAGTGAAATAAATCAAGTATAGCTTAAATATCTGATGTTGTTACAGGTACACAGCTTAATTTTGAAAAGATACGAATACATTTCTGGAATGGGATGGTGGCAATAACTTTGCAAAAATACGAATGTACTTGTCTGTGAATATGAGTATGTCACAGATCTGGACATTAAACACTACCAAATGGTTAAATTTTATAGAGATATGCTAATTTAAATAAATGCAAAACATACAGCTTTGTAGAGTAAGCACCTCTACTTCACAAAATTCATTTGTGAACTTCACAGTGGCTTGCAGTCATGCTGTGTCATTTCAGAATCATTACACCTCTGACTGCACAGTCACTGCTCCCTCCGGTAGGAGGAGACCTGGTATGGAATGCACAGAAAGTGGCCCGGGTTCAGGTAACTGGGACTTGTCAGTGCAGCAACAGATCTTTGTATTTCAATAGGAGGACAGAATAAGGCTTCCCTAAACACCTCTTTTTGATCATTAAAAGCTATAATTTCTTTAAATAGTTTTATTCTTTAAATGTGGTTAAAAACAGAATATCTCTAACTTTTCAGCTCTTACCCAACTTCATCCCCCTAGACAGAGAGAGCCCCACAGGGCAAGGCCAACTGAGAATCTGTATCAGGGTGTCCACGTTTTTCCTGGTTAGCTTCAACAATTAGACTTTGAAAGTTACAGCTACTTCTTACAAGTCTCCATTTATTTATTTTTAAATAACAGCTTTATTGAACTAAATTTGCATTCACTGCAATTTGCAAACTTGAAGTGCTTAATTCAGGAGATTTCAGCATATTGACTGAGTTGTAGGACCATGACTGCAATGACATTCACAGCATTTTGTACCCCAAAATCTACTTACCACCTGTTATCTGCCAATCTCTTCCCCTGGATCTAAACAACCACTGAGCTATTCCCTATCTACATCGATATTCCTATTTTAAGATTTTTAAGGCTTCAAAGCAGACCATGAATTTGGAACAGAAAACATCATAACAATGAAGTATATGTCTTCATTTTACAATACAAATCTGCAATATTACTGAGACAAGCAGTCAGTGGAGTGTTTTTAGGAATATTATCTAACCCTAAATTATTTCATGATAATATGTTGCTTAAGGAATTACTGAATCTGGTTTCCAAAGAATGGAGGTTTTGAGATTTGAAATAATTGCAACATCTCAAGGTGCCTTTGTCCTGTTTAGTAATATAATACTAAACTTCAGAGCAGCTTTTTTATTACTCTCAGATGCACTTTAAAACAAATCTTTAAACTTTTAGCAAATATTGACATTGAGGACAAACTTCAAATAATCTGATTCAACAAAGAAAGAATAGAGATTTGTTATTAAGAGATTCCACAAGACTTTACCATAATTACAGTGTGAAATTAGGGTTGTAAATAGAAGGCAAAAAATGTAGACATGATTACTTTTTCATCTTAATCTTAAGAATCAGCAAACAGTATATGTGAAATTTTTCAATGATTTTATGAATGTAATATACTTATAAAATTGTATAACTAGGTTACTACCATAAAGGAGAACCTATCTTCAAAGTTTCTTCCAGTTACCATGGAAACCTTAAAAACTGGGTTACATTACCAACCCTATTTCTTCTAATCGTCCAGCGAATTTCAAATCTTTCTTGGTTCCACTAGGATGGTTTTATAAAGTGAACTGTCAAACCAGCGCAGTGCATAATTTCACCTTGTGAAGCAAGAAACATAACTTGTTTGTTGTTGTATCTCAGTGATAATTTTACAGGCTGTGCATAATGTATGAGCTCGATTAGCATAATCTGACATGTAGAGGGTCCACATAAAACAATCATGTCAAGCAGTTATATCCTTTCTTTCACAGGGATCCCTGAGAAAAACATAGGGGTGTTGAGTTGTTTATGTGAGAACACATAGGACATACATGCTAGTTTCAAGAACATGGCAATAAACATATTTTTAAGAAAAAGTTAGGAGTGTTTTTGTGTACGTGTATGTGTGTGTGTGTGTGTGTGTGTGTGAAGAAAGATTTCAATTATGTCAACTTTAGTGTAACTATCACACACTAGGCTCAGGCAAAAGTAGAAAATTTCCATCTTGGAAATCTACATGGTAATGATGTATAATATGCCTTGTCATTTAAATAAGAACATCAATAAACATCTGTCCAATGAAGTGTGTAATGTATGTTCTCTTACATAGATCATCTAGAAGCTCACTCAACTTCCTCACACACTGACATGTTTTCCTTTCTTTTGAATCTTTGACACTCCTTACGTTCCCCTTGCTTTGAAGCTTCCTGAGGAAGAATTAATCTGACAAAATTACAAATGAAAATACTAGGATTAAATCTTTTCAAATACAACAGCAATAGCCCAAGAATTTTTATATCTAAAAATTAATTGGCTGGGCTAGGGATTTAGCTCAGTGGCACTACTCCTACCTTGCAAGTACAAGGGCCCAAGCTTGATTCTTGGTACCACAAACACATACATACATTTGTTCTTAAAAATTATGAATCAAGAGAAAATATTAACATTTTATACATGAAGAATCTCCTTTTCTCCTATTTCTCCTGCCCAGGTCTCACTCTCACAAGTACTTATAAAATATAATCCAAAATATAAATCTGAGTGAATAAAAATAAAAACTTATGCCAAGATGAGCAGGTAAAAAGTCATGAGTTCAATGGCAATTTAGAGGGCTTGGAGCTGTCCGCTCAAGGGCAGGCATCGCAGCTCTGGGGCTGTGTGCAGCATGCATGCAGGTCCTGTGTGCTGAGAGTCAGATCCTCTGTAACTCAGGTCCTGAGAAGATGACATCATCACTGCGCCAATGCATTGGGAACCATACATTCTACTGTGTCTATTGCATAAGTGAAGGCACCAAAGGACTTTATCCCTATGTAAGATGTCTGAGCGATACATCTCTTAAAGCATCTTTTATTATCTTCTTTTTATGAATACCTCATATAAATATTCAACTACTTGAAAACTGAACCAAAAATATAGGCCTTTCTATTTTTCTGATAGTGTATTCTAATCATGTTTTACAAATTATTTAAATAGGTCTAAAAATGAGATTGACTTCTATTAGAACACTGTAAAAATTTCAAAATTTGTAAACTTTCAAGAAACTAAAATACTAATAGGAAGTAATGGGATTAAACACTCATTATGTACGGACTGATAATATTGTTTCAAATCTGCCAGCCACTTCTTTGTTGAGATTCCACAGAACCAAATGTCCCATCATATGTGTATTTAATCAATCAGCCCAGAGAAGTAATTCTATGGAGGTATTTATGAAAAATTGTAGACATATGCAATTATTGCTCACTGCCTTTTAAAACCATCCACGTTGTATTTGTTAACTGTCTTTTAAAATACACCACTGGCCAGTAGATTTTTTTACAAAATGTTGTTGCAACCTGTCCTGTATTTTGGTCTTGTTCCAACCTTGTACAAGTAAGTAACTATTTCTGGCACATTGAAATATATAGCATATTTCTCAGTAAATGATTTAACCCACAGGATACATTTTTTCCCGTTTACAGCAGTGAGAAGAAGTTATAAGTATTGGTGAAAAATTACAAAGAGAAATGGGTCAAGTTCTAAGCAGCCCATGACGTCACAGAGTGCTGGGCAGAGTGACAAAAGCTGGCAGACACCGAGCTCATCCAACATCTTCTCTCTTCTCAATATCGCTGTGGCATGACAGGGAAGAACGGGTCAGTGTGAGAGGGTTGCATGTGTCTTGAACCAGCCCCAAAGCCTAAGTGCATTGGAAACACAGTCATTGAATGTCCATACCAGTCACAGCCCAATGTGGTTATTATCTTTTGCATCCCAGGACTACATGTTATGCTGGTTCTAATCTTGGTTTTTCTTACTCTACCAGAGATCAGGAAGTTACCATAACAGTCTTGAGGCATATTTTGTTTAAACCAATCCAATGAAGTGTACATTTTAACAATATGGTATCATTGGACCTGGATCACAGTAATCATAATCAGCTGGCATCCTTTAGTCTAGGGCTGCCTGCTCATCAGAGCAGGCTCTGAAGTGGCACTGTGCAGGAGAATGCAATGAAAGGCTCCTCTTGCATGGATTGACATAAAGTTCCAGTTCGTCCATTGTGGGATTCACCACAACCAACCACTGGCATAAGAATTTATCAATGCTTATGGTAAACTTTCTGTAGTTTAATTTATTCAATATCTTATAACTTGCTTATTTTTTTCTTAAATATATATCTTTCCCTCCTACCCAATCAATGAATCATTTTAGCTTCATTTGCTATTAATCTTTTTTTTTAAGTGAAAGCTCACTAAAAATTAGTGTGTTACCCGAGGACAGAGGATGCTAATGTGGTCTCTTCCCAGCGTTCTCAATTCCCAGGAGCCCTAACTTGCTCTTCTGTAGACTTCCCCTGTGTGTTTGATACAGTAAGTGAAGACACACCTCGGAGTCAGTGCTCACCCTGACTAGAACACCTCCCTTCATGGCCCACAGAGCCCTCTTCCCCTTCTAACCTCTGCTTAGGCCCAGGCATCAGTTTCTTCACGACATGTAATTAATTTTTCTTGTTTTCTCTGCTCCATCCTGCGAGGGCATCCATCATACTTGTTATGCTAATGTCCCTTTAGAAATCAGCGCTGGACTCCACTAACTTGACTGAAATGTTTTCATATACTTCTTTTTCTACAGATTGTAGCATATCTGAGGACAAACACCTCTTTTTGATAAATTATCTATACTTATTTGATAGACAGAAAGTCCTCATTAAATAAAAAAGTTAAAGATTAGATCACATCACAGGAAGTATACCGATGATGTCTCCATAAGATGTGTATGAAGTGTTATTAATGTAATTCTGTAATTAAGTTGTTATGTAGAAAGTTCAGTTAAACAAGATAATAATTGTGATTATACTTTGCAGAGCATTTTTCTCATACGTGATGACAGTGTGTAGAAATTATTGTGAAAATGTTTAAATTGAAGCATTAAATTCCTTGAATTTCTTTAAAATGATGGCTCACAGTTCCTTGTATATATCTTGTAAGACGTTATTTAACAAAATAATATCACTTTCCATAATAACAGTAGCTCTTAAGTGTACATAGAAAATAATATAAGATGAAAGATTATTTTAGTCCTGGGAACTACAGGCTGGTTCCTTTTTCAAGCCATCATGGTATAAACAACACATCTTGTGAGAAAAAAGTCACACACACTCTTGAGTTGTAGATTTTCACCCCAGGGGAATCAACACATGCAAAACACATTTATGTCTTCCTTTCTTTATTTTTCTCCCCTTCTTTATTTTTCTCTTTTTCTTTCTTTCTTTCTTTTATTCTTTCTTTCTTTCTCCCTTCCCTCCCGTTCCTCTCCTCTCCTCTCCTTCCCTCTTCTTTCTCTTCTCTTCTCTTCTCTTCTCTTCTCTTCTCTTCTCTTCTCTTCTCTTCTCTTCTCTTCTCTTCTCTTCTCTTCTCTTCCCTTCCCTTCCATTCCCTTTCCTTCCCTTTCCTTCCCTTCCCTTCCCTTCCCTTCCCTTCCCTTCCCTTCCTTTCTCTGAATGCACGAAGTCCCCACAAGGACCAGTGCAAATAGCCATCACTGCCTGTGGATAATTATGGAAAATTCAGATCTGAGACTGATGAATTATCTGAACATTGACCTGGTGTTTAACATCAGTTTGCTCTGTTTTCTTTTACTATTTCTTCAAATGAACAATAGAATTGGACATGTTTTCTGTACATTGTATGAGGTCTTGTCATATGTGCATATACACTGTGAAATTCTGAATCAGGCATTTTAAATATACTTCTCATTGGAGGACATTTTCATTGAGTTAATGGATCTTTATTACTTACTTCACATTGTAAAATGCAGCTGACACCCCTGGAGTGCTCAGGAATAGTCTTTTGTCAATTAGCCTACTAATTGACAACCCTGGAGTGCTGGGTTGATGCACTGTTAGGAGAGACAGATGAGAAGAGAGCATTCAGTAATGATAGTTTTTGCTAAGTATTTTAAGGGTTCTTACATATTAGGTTCATTAAATATTTTAACTCATTGTGTGTGTGCATGTGTATGTGTGCGACATGATACCAAACTCTTTACACTGGTGAATGTACATGCCGCATCTTAATCACTTTTACTTCCTGCCCCGACCTCTGCCCTCCTGGTTTTCCTTTCCTTCTTCCTCATCTTCACATCTTCTCCTTCCTGTTTTCTCTGCTCTTTAAATTATTTACATTTTGGATTGCTTATATATCAGAAACAATGAAATGAGTTCTCTACGAAAATACATTGACAAATGGAAAAAATAGAAAACAGAAAGTCACCCTCTAGCAAAGAGATTCGACAAACATTATTTCAGTCATTTGATTAAGTTCAGAGTCAGCAGTAAAGAGTTCTGTTAATGATATGAACTCTTGTTCTTTTGTGGTCTTATATATAACATTTCTATCCGAATTGCATAATTTTAATCTCATGATGAGAAAAGCCACAGAGAAGTCATAATTCAAGGTGTTCTGCAAATTGAGCCTCTGAACTGCACAGTCTTCTACACAAGGAGATGGAAACAAGGGAAGCTCGAGGACAAATAGTGACTAAATATAGTGGGGTTTATTGGGGTGGACCTTGTACTAAAAAAGGCAATAAGAGTATATATGTGGATCCGAGTTAGTAGTAATCAATAGACGTTGTTTTTCTTAGTGGCGACAAATGCCGTATACTGATATACGATGTCTCTAAAGAGGAAACTGGGCATGCAGTGCTTGGTAACTCTGATCTCACATGACACCGTGTGCAGGTGATCCACCCTTCCCATGCCATACACCACGCTTGTATCAAATTACTTATTCAGAGTCAAGTTTTCCTCTTTCTTCCCTCCAGCCATTAAAATGCAAGTGTCTTAGGGATTAATAATTTCCCTACATTCTGGTCTGTACCATTTAGACATGACAGATTTGAGTTGGTGAAACACAAAGTTCGGAGTAAGAGAAATGGACATTAAGTACTGATTTTTGCCCCTCACTCTCTCTGAAGCTCCAGAAACAGTTAACACTTTACGACTGAAATCCCACTCAGTTAAAATGAGCCTGGTGACAAACCTTCTTATACAACTTTTACAATCATTAGCTTGGCAAACACTTGTAAAACATGTACACTATTAGCTGACAGGTAATAAGTAATATTTAATGCATGAAGTAAATTTGGCTACTGTATTTTATTTGGTGTTGACAGATCATGAAAAAGTGAAAAACAAAGGTAATATAAAGTGCTTGTAAACCAGTAGGAATAGTGGGTTCTGATGTGAACAGAAAATGATTTTAAAGCATGAAATCCACCAGTCCTCAGGATTTCTGTTATTCAAATTCTCAAGGATCTCA
>PVIR01012119.1:0-45473 GCA_004026965.1 Petromus typicus | reverse complement strand
GCCAAAGCAGCTCATTTTAGCTTCTGCCTAACATTTTGGATGGACTCTCATGTCTAAAAGTCTCTCTGAACATAGCAGAGTGTGATCTACAACTAGAACCCCTTGGCATCATTCTTTCAGAAAAGAAAGTTAAACTTGAGTAAAGAAATCAAATTTTTAAAAAGAATGCTTTCACTCAAAAAAGAAATGAAACAACAGTTCATACAATAGGCTCTTTCCCTCAGGAATGCAAGATGGCGGGGCTGGCTCTCTATTCCATGGAGCTCTCCACCTCCTGCTCCTCAGCAAGGGACCTGCCTCCACGGCTCTGCCTCGGAGCCATCAGACAGCAGTGAGGGACACGTTTAGACCCCAGACAAGAGCCCAGTGGGGACCTTAGATGTGCATCCAGTGCTGCCTGCTGGGAGTCAGAACTGTAGTTACTCTGCAGGTGGCCTTAGCTGCCACCACCCGAGAGAATGGGCTCGCAGCAAGGCAGCTTGTGCAAATGTTGTCAGGTCGCTGGTCTTAAACTTACATTATAAGGGAAGCTGACAAACTCCACCTCCTATTATTATTTGGAAAATGGCCATATAGAGATTGATATGTCACTTCTAGTTAACAAGACCAGGCAGTTAAACTCTGTGAAGGGGACAAGATGGTCACGGGACTGCGGTAGGACTCCCACATATACAACGACAAGAGTGTCCATGCAGTGTGCCTACTCTTTGGTTCTCCACAGGCCGGTGACACAGGGTCACTCCTCATCAACGTCGTCCACTCTTGAAGGAGTGAGGTTACCTCCACAGACTACACTAGGTGGCATATTAGTTGGTCTTGGAGGTCTTGTCTGGATGATGTCAGAAGTCTCATTTCTAAGTGACTCCCTGTCCTGCAGTCTTCATCCTCGGCTGCCCCTCTCTCCTGCTCCTGACTCCTGTGCGCAGTGACCCCTCCCTCATCCCATCACTCACACCCACTGCCGCAGAGCAGCACTGCCAGCTGCTGGAGTTCACGTCAGGTTGGGCACTTCTGGCTGGATTTGTGCTCCACATGGCCACGCACAGCTTCGTCCCCTCATTCCCGGACCGAGGAGTGCTCTGCTTCACAACTTCAAAGAATTTATCAGCCTTGTACAATTTCTTTGTTGCTGAGAAGACTACAAACAAGTTATGGAACTTTATCTGGAGGTTTCCAGCCTCTGGCTTTGGACAGCGTGTTCTCCGCTTGCTCTGACTGTGCCAGACCTTCCGAGAGATGTCGCTGCATCTCTCAGCCTCCTCCTCAGCTCTGCATCCATCTCCACTGTGCAGTTGCACTTCGTGGTCTGTAATTTACATGAGATGTTGCTGTTTTCTGGGTTTCTATGCTCCATAGCACTTTCTAGCTCAGTGTAGAGACTAAACAGGAAACTGACCCACAACTCGTAAAAGGAGACTTCCCACCCTCTCAGTTTTATTTCCTTGGGAGCATAGATACATGAAGCATTAACATGCAAGGCTTTCACCTGTGCCCAGGAAGGTGGGTCATGGGGGATGGATGCACCAAAGTTAGCGGACCTTGCTGTGTCCACTTGGACTCCACCTGGCTTCCACGTTGCCCATCTTCCTTCTGCTCTTGGACCAAACATGCAGGTGGAGGAGACAGAGCAGCGCTGCTGGACATGGCTTCGGTGATGTTGGAACCCATTTCCTGACATGTTGGTGATACTGTCAGGCTCCAAAGTAGAGATTTCTTTAGGCAGTTACAACAGCATTTCTAAACCAACACTTAGGATGTCTTGGCCATAACATCACATCACGGGTATCTCAGATAACATATCTGGCTAAAGTTCTAAGATAAGCCCAGGAGACATTTACTTTTGCTAGTGAAACACAAAGCAGTTAACACCTCACCCAAGGTCACAGAGCTCTTGTCACTGAAGGCAGCTCAAGTACACCAGGAATCCCCTGGTGTCCAGCCACAGCTACTAATGACCTGTAAGCTATTTACATATTGCAAGGGTGATTAGAAATTACCTTGATGCAAAATAACACAGGCATTTTTGACAAGCCTTAAATATCTGTAAAATTACATTTACTTATCATTTATTTTAACCCATGTGCTTCTATCAGAATAAAATAATTCACAATTCGTGGGCCTTGTTTATCTGAACCACTGTTATATTTGTAGTACTTACAATAATGCCTGACACATATAAGAGGCTGAGTAAATATTTTTAGACCACAGGAAAAAGTGATCAAGTGGGAGAGACATTTCACAGGCTGGGAGACGTCTCCCAGGCTGAATTCCTCAGGCAGGTTCAGGGTTTCTGTTGCAATGAGAAAATTCAGGACAGATTGGACATCTTTCACCAAGCTGAGACTTAGGATATATAAACATTTATAATTCACTTTCACTTGTAGGCAAATTCTAAATTCTGAGACAGCTTATAATATATATTTCTTCATAGGCATCTCGCAAATGTTGATCCATGTTTAACTGACTTGGCTAAGGAAATTTGTAGCAAAGTAGATACAAATTTGTCTAAAAAATGTTTCTAGTAACCCTTTCATCCTCAAAATTAATTAAAATATGTGAAAATTTTATTATTTTACCTAAAATATTTGTTTCAAATCCAGTTTTTTTTTTTAATTTTTTAAATATTTATTGGTACATTATGAATACACATTATCATCACATTCAAATCCAGTTCTTATATTTGATTCAAAATGTTATCTTCAAATATATATTTAATCATAATTTTTAAAATATCTGTTATTTCAAAGTTTTACATTACAAATATTGATTCTCTTTCTTTATAATTACACGTTTCAAAGTCTTCCATACCCATTTTTCACATTGCTGCTGTTTCATTATTTTCTTTCTTCTAAATATCTCTGGTATGATATTTAATACTAAAAAACTAAATAGCATGATTTAAATAAGAAAATTCAACTCTACCGAATAAAAGAACAAAGACACTTAAAGAAGTCAAGGAAATCAATAACATGAACTGAAATGATATAAAATAGTAAAAACTATAGAAGGATAATAATGGAGTTGTTCAGTTACCACAAGTAAATTGAAGAGATATGCTTCTTGAAATAATCAAAAGTTTACAAAGCACTGAATTTTTTTGAAATAATCAAAAGTTTACAAAGCACTGAATTCCTGCTCTGAGGTACAACAATCACTAACATTTAGAATAATTTATTTTATTCTTCCCTTTTCTCTCCCTACATAGACCTTTATACAAATCTGAAATATAAACATGTCTAGTTTGGCATGAGGTATAATTTCCAACCTTTAAAACTGTTTGAGAAAATAGAACTTCAGGATCACAAGAAAATCTAAATCTGAGGAGAGATGTCTTCTCATGACAGAGCATCCTGCACCCTGACCTCTCCTCATCACAGCTGCCACGTGCGTGACGACGAGGACCTGCGCCCAGGACTTCCTGCCACCTCACAGTGCAGACCTGCCGTTCTTTCCTAGGAGCAGTGCCAGGATGTCTAGAAGCTGATAAGATGGGTACGTGAGGACGTAATGTTCCCAGAGGAATGTTTAGTCCACATGACCACCAGTGGAAAAGGGACAAAGAAATCTTTTTAATTCTTTGCCAAAAGTTGAAGCTTCACTATCAGAACATCCGTGTCTCTCTCTATACACTGAAATCCTATCAGTAGCGTCAAATTAACGCAGCGGACCAGCTGAAGATGGTCTCATCCCAAGAGCTCCACCTGTATGACGGATTCCTAATGAAAGTGGCTGGAGCCCTGAGCAGGCCCTTTGGCCACATGAGCAGCTGGAAGGCGGAGGGCGCTCAGTGCATTCACACTCCCGGGATTTCCTGTGAGGCAACTAATGCTTTTGCAAGGACGTCTTTCATTTCTCCTGCTTCTGTGGAACTAACAGTTCCTCCCACACCCACTACTACAGTGCTGGTGGACGTATCTCTTCATTATTGCTCATATAGCCATGAATAACTATTGTATCTTCACAAGCATCTCAACAATATTTGGAGAAAGAAAAATGATAGATAAAAAGAGGAGTGATTTTTTCAAACAAAAATCTGCTGGAGCATTTAAAATTTTTAAATTCTCAAAATTACAACATAATAAAATAAAAAGTTATTAATAGGCAGGATGAATTAAATACTCTACCAGTGAAATTTAAAGATGGTCAAGGAGCACAGTACTGTATGTCCAAAGCTCTGGTCATTAGGGAAATATCACCACACCCCAATGTGATGGGGCCATAAATGTCCTGGGAAGCCTTGATGTGCAGTGAAGATGAATGTGGCCAGCTAGGTCCTTTCACCCCTGCAAAGGCCACTTGGATGGAGGAGCAGCTACCAGGTTCACATGGAGATTTCTAGCCAGATATCACGGCAGTTTATTTGCAGTACTCGTGAATGATAAGCCTCTATAACAAGAGATGCAGTAACAAACAAATGACAGCATATTCATAGGAGAAGAAACCACCTAAAATAACATTTTAGCCACCCAAAAGCCTCACTGCTGGGCCACACGATGGCTTCAGGCTTGTCCTCAGTCTGCTCCCCGGTCACAGTGGAGGCTCCTGGGAGCTGAGATAAAGCCAAGCTCATCTGCCGTCTTAAACCACAGGGGCGGCACCGTCGACTCCAGGCAGAAAGAGGACTTGTAAGACCCAGGTAATCAGCACTAGCTCAGTGCTGGTTATAAAATCCCAGCAACCTCCTGTGTCAGTGCCCAGCAGGGGAGGGCTGTCCGCAGCAGTGGAGGTTGGTCCTGCTGTTTCCCTCAGTGGCTGTTTCCTGCGACCACATTCTGCCAACCGTCTGAGGTTTGGTGTCCTGCAAACAGACTTTGTGCAAGGATTGGAGTGCAGATTTTGGGAAGAAAGGGGATAATTTTTCTCATGGAAACTTGTGAAGAACAAAAGCTTTGACAGGGTGAGAAGTGAGGCCAGGTGCTGCTGGAGTTTACTTCATTCATTGATTTTCTATTTCAATCACCTGGCACAACTGCGGAACAGACACCGCCTTACCGTGTGTGAAATGCTTTCCTTGCTAATGGTACCCACACAAAAGTGCATCTCAATTATGTTTTTTTGTGAAAAATATTGATATTTAAAATGAATGGAATTATCTCAGAAGAACATTTGACCTAAATATACAGTTGTGGTTCAAATTATGATACAGATAGTTGCTTTCTGCATTTATCCATGTCAATTCATGATAGGTCCAAAGTCCCTCCCACCACGTAGAAGATATGATGCTACTTTTACGCATTTCTTGTGGTTGTACACTTTGACAATATGTTTGCCAATGACATGGAAGCAAAGAATTTCTGTGGAAAATGAAAATAGAGGGGATAATGTTTCAGTAAGTGTTCACTTTCTTTGTGTTGATTTATTGTAAATGAAGTCATTCGTGGAACAATAAAAGAACTCAAATGAGATGATGAAAAGTCACAGACTGATTTTCAACTGTAATTCCCAGATTCTCTGTGTGCAACTTAGCAGCCTTGCTCATGTTCCCAAAACTGCCTGAGCACCGCACATCAGACACACCCCACCCTGCAGCCATGTGTAACCCCCTACCTGAGGGCTGGAGCCAGTCTTACCAACAACAGCTTACTTGGAACTCAGGAGTCACACAGCAGTCTCGGGGATTGGCAGAGAAAGAACAGAGGTCACTGATAACCCCAGGAAACACAGCCACAGTAAAAATAATAATGATATTGGTAATAAATTTTAAAAATTAAAAAAATTAAAAATGGAATAAGCACTGAATTTGGAGAGAACTCAGGAAGCTGAATGTTTAAGTGATGGTCTCACGTGAGGACAATGTTTGAGAGCTTCGGGAAGCCCATGCCTGCCACTCACAGGGAGAAATGGATAAGCAGGCTGTGGATGTTTCCATCCTGGTGTGGCCGTCAATTAGATCCTATGGACCAGGCCTCGGGTCCCAAAGGGCAAGACTGACAAGAGCAGCCAGACAAGTGGGGAGGACTCCAGAGCCAGGAAATACAAAACAGGCAGTGACTCCATTCCGCAGAGTTTGGAGTGTGCAGACAGTAAGAATCAGTACGAAAAAAGTTTCCTCAACTGAACTAAGTTCTGGTTCAAGAGGAGTGTTCCGATGGTCAGTGCAGTGTGGACAGCCAGAGGTGACAGCGCACACGGCACTCTGGGAGTCTGGAAGAAAAGATTTTAAATGTTTCTGCATAAAGAGATGACAAGTATTAGAGGAAATAAAGACGTTTAACCTGATTTAAACCACATAATGTTTACATGGATGGAAACATACCACAGTTCACAATAATACAGGCATTCTTTACGTTTTAGGTTGAATAAATTAATAAATGCACAAACCAGTCAAAATTTATGGACAGAGAGAACTCGGACTGCTCTCTTAGTACCTACAGGAGGTGCCTGCCTTTTGAATAACTGCAAAAAGTTAAAACACTGGATGATACCAGAACACACCCTTTCCTAAACGAGAATCGCCCGCTTCAGATTTTCACACACGATGCATCTAATTCCCACTGAATATTCCATGGAATTCCTTCATATATCCCACAAAACCCATCCCGTGAGAAGTGATAGTCACATGTTCCCGACTCTTGGTTTTGCTTCTTTGAAGATTTGCAAGTGTCTGTCTCAGTTGCCTTGAGGTTGGCACAGCACAGGGGACGTTCAGTGAGCGTAGGCTTCCACTTTCTCCCCATGTGGCACCTGGGGGTGCTTCTGCAGGAACCCTGTGTTCCAGATGGACAGAGGGAGCTTCAGCCTCCCTTGGCCGGGCCTCAGATGTCGGAGCATCTTGGGACTGTAATTCCAGTCAGGTCAAAAGCTGTGCTCCACCCGACACCCAGGCAGATCTGTGACCAGCTAACGGTGGAAATGCTTCCCTCACTTCATGAGATCCAGATACCACGTGGGCTCCACATGCTGCTCAGTGAGCCAGCTCAAAGTGGGAGCAGAAAAATCCTGACGTACAGTTGGTACCCCATTGTCATTCACCTGAGGAGAAAATTGAAGATGTCATAAAAAAACCCTGCAAACATGAAAAGCATAGGACCTGAAGAACCTCACTGCTGAATTCTATAAGAAATTTAGAGAAAACTTAATGTCACTAGTGAAACTATTAACATGCTTTATAAAAATATTTCTCAACCATGTTCACATATGTCAGTAAAGCTGTGTGGTGTAAATACTGTTAAAATATGTGGTCACATTCTTATTGTATCAAATAATGGCATTAAACAACATCATAATTAAAAAAAACAGAACGGAATATATTAGATTTAGAAAAGGTATAATCTCAGCAAAAACCATAATAAATACATTATATGTAACAAATTTATAATGCAGCTTAAAGTAATAATATGATACCTAAAATAGTTTAATGTGGAAAAAGTGATAGAAATGTGATTTTGATGACATATCTTAAATATGCAGGGTAGATTTAGGAAGAGTTCACTTTTCTCCTTATCTGTTCCCTGTGTGTCTTCTTAATGAGTATTAAATGCCACCGGACTATTGAGAGAGAGTTTTCTTGGCCACATCATGACATCAATTCTTTCACCACCATTTAGCTGAAGTTGGGTAAAAAAAATTTTTTTTACAAATGTGTGCACACATACGTGCATAAACAATATTCATTAATTTTTAGTGTGATAAACTTCGCATATGTGATAATTTATACATGATTTCTTGAAATGCACTTTCTGCAGTTTTATAATCTTTAGGTTTATCATTCCTGCAGCATAAAGAAACTATCCGCACATTCTCGTTTAGTTAGGTTTCAGCAGCTCACACACTCGTCCCCATTTATTCAGCACCTGACTTGTCTGCAGTCCAAGTATTGCCCACTGTGGGCAAAAGGGGCAAACCCTGCAGCCAACCTCGGGGAAGCCTCCCCGCCACGGGGGCTCTCTGGCCCCGCGAAGGCCTCCAGCACAGAGTGCAGCTTCAGGTGTGAGCCCGGTCCTTCTCCAGCCGGCTGCCACCCATCTTCCCTACAAGACTTTACAAGAGTGTACGAGGGTCTTCTCAACTTTTCAAGTGTGAGCGTCAGGCTACACGTGACACAGGAGCTCGTGAGAGGTCTACAAGGTGCCCCTTGGCCAGCAAGTCAGTTTTCAGATCACCACGTTTGCGCTCTGGGCCTGTCTCTGTATTCTCACACCCTGTACGACCCCAGCAGACACCTCCTCTGACAACTCCCGCTGCCCTCTGTACGCAGCAGCGACCCGCACCCACACACATCCCGTCTTCTCTGCACCCTGGTCTATCTGCACAGTCACTGCCACACATGGTCTCGTGGGATGTTTAGGTGGTGCGACCTGTGCTGCTGTGAGTCTCGCGTGCGGGTGTGGACATCATGAGGAAGCAGGTGAGAACTGGGGTGACAGGTGCCTTCAGAGGGCACCTTGGATGGCGATGAGTAGCTCCCTCCCACAAGGTCGGGGCGTGGAAGGGACAAGACTAGAGCAGAAACCCCCAGAGCGCGTCTGCTTTCTCTGTCTCTGCTTATCGTCAGCCGCGCAGTGATCTCTGCTCACCATGATCTTCCACCTCACCAGGTCCAGAGACAAAGGAGGTACCCCCAGAAACCTCGGAAACCATGAGCCCAAATAAACCTTTACTCCGTTACATTTTTCACCTGAACATTGACTAACAAAAACCTTTAGGAATTTTTATGAAGTGTACATTTTTCTAGACTCAGGCTGCTTTGGTGACATCCACCATTGTGCGCTGAATAGCTTGGATCACAGCGCTTCTGCCATTTTTGTTCTAGAGTGTGCATCGTGTCTACGGTACCAAGATGAACAGACTTGATGAATGTATACCCCTTGTTCCCCTCAGATAATTCAAAATAAGGTTTTTAGAATTTCATGTGTGTATAACTTGGCTTTTTAAAACAAAAAAAAATTATTCTTTTTTTCCCATGTGTACATTTTATGTATTTAATGATGATGTTGCAGATAGTATTTCAGCTACATTTAAATCTGAGTCAACATTTTAAAAATTCTATTTTAAAATGACCCTTAGCCAGGCAGTTTCCGAGAACAAATCCAGATGCTTTTCTTGAGAGTCAGACTGAGTTTACAGAATCCCGTGTAAAAACACAATTTTATTCAGACCTACCCACACACAGTGCTCTCTACTCTGCATTTCAAAAACTCAATTATGTGTTTTATGTGCTTTCTATCTTCCTTCATACAATGACACATTTTGTAAGATTTTTCTCTGTGGTCACTGAGCGGCTTTATTGCTGCCACAGTGGAACTGTTTCTTAGAAGTAGTGTAAATAGCTGCTGCTGTTGAGCAAGCTCAGAATTCTTAGAAAGCCAGGAGTCAACAAAATCTCTTAATTTATTGTTTGTAGATATTACTAAATGTTTTCCAAAGCAAAAGTCATAAATCCTGGTGTTAACAATCTCTGTTTCCTTTTTTCTATTTTACGTGCAGTTCTGATTTCAGACTCATAACATTTCCATAAAATTCTTTGGAAATGTTCTTCTTGTATTTTCTAGAAGAGTTGGCTTAATACAGTGCTTTGGATCTATGTATTGAAAATGTGCAAAAAGTAAATGTAAAGAGAAATTTCATATATTTATACCAGATGTTTTGTCTTGTTTTTACATTTTAAAAAATTCATAAATGTGATGTTTTCTTCATTTATACTGTTTGCACGTAATTTTCAAAATTAAATATTTACTGTTCCGTTCTATCTCTAAAATATTTTTATTCATCATTGAATGTTATTTTATTATTTTATTTATTAATTCTTTAAAAAATCTGAAGTTTGCACTGTGGCAACCAAGTGTTCTGATTTTTATTTGTAGGTTTTTGTCTGACTATATGTTCTGGCCTGTAAATGCAAGTATTTTTCTTATCACCTGGAGTACTGCTTTGCTTTATGATTTACGTGTACAATGACTTACTTTAATTCTTCACCTGTGCATATTTATTTTTTGTTTGGGTATTGAAACAAGGGCCATCACACCACGCTACATCCCTAGCTTATTTTAATTTTTTTTTTTTTTTTTTTTTGAGACATGGTCTTGTTAAATTGCTAAGGTGTTCAGGCTGGATTCAAACTTGTGGTCATTTTGCCTTAGCTCATATATTCCACCTAGGAATTACCATAAATTTTGCTGATATACTAGTTTGTTTTTATTCTATGCATTTTAAGTACTTTGTATGATGCTATTCCATTTAAAATGTAACATTAACATTTCTTCCTTAACCAGCAAATTATTTAGTAAACTTGTTTTAAGTTTTGAAGTTTCCAACTATATAACAATCTGCAATTTCTGTTTCAATTTATAATACTTTCTGCACTGTGTAAGTTAATAGTAATGTTTTTATGATGCAGACAAAATCTGCCATGTTCTCATTTCCTCTCTGGCCAATGGTTCTTACAGCCTCCTCCCACTTTCTTTCCCCATACTGCCTTGGGATAAAGTCTATATTCACAGTTATGCTAACAAACATGAGCTAGAAGAAAACTTGCTTAACAACTGCTTACTGAAATGATGCATTTTTTTAAAAAATTATCTTTATTGGTACATTATGAACACACATGATAATCACATTCAACATTATACCACATCTTTTCTCTGGTATGAAAAAATAAAGATGTAAATGAGTCCTAGAATTGTATGTTATATATTGTGAAATAGGAAATGCTCAAAGTAAAATAGGGTGAAGGGGAAAAAATAATGAGATTATAACAAAAAAGAAAGGAAATAAATTTTTTGTATATAGTGGGGTGGTAGGGTGGGTAGGGCTATGGGAAAAAATGGGAATTAAGTTGCATCTTATACTGGTACAAATTCCCATTGTGGAGTGCAATCATGATGCATATATGTAATGTATCAATAAAGATTTCAATAAATTTAAAAAAAGCGTTTGTACCAGAATATGACATGACTTGATTCTCATTTTTTTCCCTTTTCCCCCTGCCCTGCATCCCCCACCCCCTATATACACAACCTTTGTTTTCTTTTTTCTTTATTATTACCACTTTCATTTTCCCCTCATTATTTAACCTTACACTCTTTCCTTTTGAATATTTTCTACTTCACACTACCAACTATACATACTACAACTCATTTACAACTTCATATTCTCATATCAGAGAAAAGATATGATGTTTACACATTTGTGACCTGTTTATTTCACTTATGAGGATGTCCTCAAGGTACATCCATTTGCATGTGAATGACTCAATCTTATCATTTTTAGTGGCAGAGTAATACTCCATACTATAAAAGAACCACATCTTCTTTGTCCAGTCTCCAGTTGATGAACATTTGGGTTATTTCCAAGACTTAGCAATCACAAACTGAATTGCTATAAACATGGGTGCACATATGTCACTGTGAAATGACTCTTTTAATTCCTTTGTGTATATGACTAGCAGAGCGATGGCCGGGTCAAATGAGCAGAAGCTGGAGTGCTCTCATAATCAATTTTTATCATAACGTTATGTTCTCTGTCCTCTGAAAGAGATTGTTTTCCCCTGTGCTTTACTCTTGCTCTGCTTGCTTCTTTATCTTTTGAAGGTCGCCCATAATTTCACCCCTTTCAGTTGTAGTACGTGTTTGCTTTGTTTTTCGTGTCCTGCAGCATCTCCCAGAGGTTTTACTGCTTTTAACCTTTGATGGGACTTAGTATGTTTTCTCAGTCTAAGCGTCACACATTTCATCAGGTTTGGAAAAATTTTCCAGTGCTCCCCCTTGAATCTCTGTCCCCACGTTATCCCTGCCCTTCCTGCCTTATGTGCTGGTATGTTGCTTTCTCTCCCATATTTCCTCTGGTTTTAATTTCTTTACTATTCCTCTTATTCCAATAATTTCTTTTCTCTTTTTATTTGTTCTTTCATTAACATCAACAGACTTTTGACTCACTGGGTTGGCTCAGTATTTTCTTGAGTCATCTTGTTTATTTCAGGAGTGAGGACTAGGAATACACACAACTTTCTCATACTGGCCTCTCATGCTGCCATGTGCACAGCTCCTTTCTACTTACTGATTTTCCTTTAATTTATTTCAGTGAATAAAGCTCACATGATCCTAAAATCTAAAAAGGCAAAGACTATGAGGGAAAAAATGCATTTTACTGCCCTTAAATATGCTGTTAGGATGGTTAGTGTGTCAATCAATAAAACTAAGGACATTTAAAATGTTAAAACTTTCATTCTAATCTAGAAATAGCACCTTTAATGTGGTTGATCTTAAACACAATCAGACACACTCACACACAACTAGGGCAACACCCTGACCTTTTCTTCTGTGTCGCCATGACCTGCCTCTGGTTCTTCTCCTCTTCTCTGAATTTGTTTGCTCTTTCTTTAATGTTGTTTTAATGATCAAGTTTTTTAAACATTTTAATAAAGTGAAACATGAAACATGCTTCATGAAACATAAAACATGAGACAGTTTCTTTGTTGCAAGTGACTTTTGTACTATAATTAGGAATTGATTTGTTTTTCTGATGAAACTCTCATAGCATGGGTTTTGGGGGAAGTGTCAGTGTAATGTTTCTTTACCCTTCATTTGCACACACACACACCACACACACATGCACATGCACACACATATACACACACCTCTTTTACTCTTTTAAACATGTAGTCATTTTCTTCTGTATCTTCCTCTTCCTGGAGGAGAGTATGAAGATGTTCCTCGAGCCTTAAAAGGGCGCCGCTTGGAGTCTTCCTCTGACCGCAGCCCCTGTCCCCCTGCTGCTGCAGGTCCCGCGGGCGTGATCACTCACTTACCACCAGCCCCTCTGATCTCTCAAATGGACAGCTGTCTCCACATACAGTGTTTGAGTTTTTGTCGACACCTTGAGTTTCCAAAGGCTATTTTGTATAGACAGTATTGAATATTCTTACATCATACAGAAAAGGAAGAAATCTGTTAATCCCAGTGAAATGTTTGCTGATGAATGTCATATATTACCACGAGTTATATTTTGTTTTTTAACATTTCACAAGAACTCAGAATATTTTTCTCATGTTACAGAGAAGTGCTGAAAAATAAATCAATAATATCTGAAAAATATAACCTGCTCTTTGTATAATTATCCTCATGATAATACCTGCCAGTTTTACTTCAGTTGGCTTTCCTGCTCTGACACAAAGATTAAAGTATCTTTTGAAATGGTTAACATGTAAATTATCAAAATCTAGGACATTTAGAAAAGTGAGTATTTCTATTCTGATTCAAAAGTGATGCATTTTCCAGAGGTGAATTTAAATACTCATACAGGGACACGCACACACACCCTGACTGCATCAATGTTATTTTTAGTCCTCATGGTAGATGGGCAATTGGGTGGTGTTTGGATTAGTAACCCAGAATTTGCATGAAAAAACAACATGTTTTGCACCTGCAAGTTTCCCTAGAGTAATTTAATGTTACAATTTCTGACAAGATAATTCCATCTTTACTGTAGTCGACTTTTCAGTAGGCTGCTGGGAAAAAATAAATGTGAAGCCCTATTAGGATAGGAAGGTGTATTTGACTCAGTTTAGCACCAGGCCAGCAAGACGCAGACTAGAAAAAGGAGGCGCAGAAGCCTGATTGTCTGTTTCCCTCACATCTGTGGCCTTGAGTTGTGCTGCAAATTTAAAAAGGTCTATGAGTGCACCTTATTGCTCAGTCACAAAACGGTGACTGTGCTGTGGCAGGGATGTTCTGAGGCAGCGTGCAGGCGTTTGAGGAGAGAAAGAAAGCATTGCATAATCTTTTCTGAGAGCACTCAGAGCAGTCAATGGAAATGTAGATTTCCTGGCTTCCAGCAAGCTGAAGAGCTAAGGTTAAACCCCAGCCTTTACAGCAATGGGAGAGATTTACAGACAGGCACGACAGCTCATGCTTTTACCCATTCCTTTCCACAATTTAGAAATCCATTTTACTTTTCTCTGGTGCATTTCTACAGAAGTTTTAATGGAATCCCCAGTCTGTGCAGGAGTGCTTCTGAAAGCTCTCAGAAACTCTTATCAAAATTGACTTTAATTTATGTCCTACAGCAGAAGGGCTCAGGTAACCCAGAAATGGTGGAGCGACTTCTCTATAGCTGGAGAGTAACTTTCTTCCTCCACCTACAGTGGGAGGCAGGACAGGTCACACTGGCAAGGGGCCAGGACGTGGATGTAAAATAGCCATTTCATCGGGAGGTGTTGTAAGGTAAGCAGGCTACTTATACAGTTTTCAATTTTTAAACTAAATTATTGTGTTGTGTAGTGTAGTGTAGTAAAGGGAACAGGAAAAAGGAACATAAGTAGAACCTTTGCAGTAAGTTCTAGTCTCCTGTGAGTCTGACAGTGCAGGGTGAAATTATTAATCGATAAGCAGAAATGAGGTGTAGAGCAGACGGTGAGCTTGAGCCTGATCCATGCTATTCTGGGCAGCAAAGATGGCAGACCCGAGCTTGCTGCACCTTTTTCTCAGTACTTTGCAACAAGCAATGTAACAGGTCACTCAGAAGACAGCGTTTTTTAATATCCTAGAATCAGGAAGAATTATACAGATGAAGGTCCTGGTATATTTCTGCCCTGGAGCATCATGGCATGTGTTACCACTGGGATCTTTGTTCTTCCTGGAGATGAAGATACAGTCAAGTCCTCAGGTCCATATATTCATGGCTGGTCTGCAGGCCAGAAGGCTTCACCCAGTCATAGTTCAATGGGCAATTATTTCTCCCAAATAGGATTGTTCCTGGAAGTACAGTAGTTCTGAAAAAGAAACAAGTCAACTAATAAGATTAATGTGCTGGTCAAAATGCTGTTCTCAGACAAAATCCTGTCCAAATTTTCTTTTTTTATTTTTTAGGAGCATTCCAAAGGTAGCTTTGATTAAATCTTGTCAAATATAGTGTTACTTGAAAACTCACTAGTGTATATGTTAGAAATTAATCCAGTTCTCATCAGTCAACCTAAGAAAACGTTTTGTTGTTGTTGGGTTTTGTGTGTGTGTTGTTTTTGCTTTTTGTTTTAGTTTTTTGAGATAGGGTCTCACTTTGTAGTTCAGAATGATTCTGCACTCAGTCTCAAACTCAGCAATCCTCCTGCTTCAGCTTTCCAAGCGCCAGAATACAGACAGGAGCCACCACACCCAGCACTGTGGCATGTGGTGCTGATTGCTGGTGGGTATGAGTCACCACACCCAGCTTTGTTGAATGTGGTTACTAGAGATCAAATCCGAGTCCTTGGGCTTGCAAGGCAGGTGCTGGTACCACTGAGCTAAATCTCCCTCCCCAAAAAAGAGTTTTTTGAAAGTAGACACCAGAATACATTTAATCTTCCCAAAATCTAAAATTATATGACCCTCTCAAAGCTCTCCAAAGCAGTCTATTTGGTTAGGAGCAGATCCTTTATTTTTTAAAATGGATTCATATTTGAATATGTAACTTCTTTGAGAATCATGAGTTTGTTAGGATTCTCATAGCCATTTGAAGCAGCTCAGTCTAAGCTCACTTCTGTTTAAAATCTTTACTCCCAGAATTGAAGCCCTACACTAAACATCATGTCCGATGTTCTCACAGAAATATTCTGAGACCCCAGAGGCATAGGAAAGACACTTCTACAGGGAAAACAAAAGTTTGGAAGAACTAAATTGGTGATAAATTGTAGTAACAAGAAAAAATAAAAGAAATTAGAAATCCCCCTGTAGAAACTGCCAAGGACAAAGAAAATAATTGCACTCTAGTTTCCAGGGGAAAATACATTGTCCCCAATACCTTGATCTTTTTCATTTTTTATGTTTTACCAGCCCATGTTTGCAATATGTAATGTTTACATTCCTGTGTGGAGTTGCTGCGTGTACACAGCACACCCTAACTCCTTTCTTGTGAACTCTCCCATCCCTCCCTTCCACTCTTGGTCCCCTTCCCGTTTGACAGAACGGGGGAGACAGGCCCATGTTGGACTTCTCACATTCAGAACTGTTGAAAGCCATGTGGTGGTAATTGGCTAGAGTACTGACAAGAAGCTAATCCAAAATATTACAAAGCTAATCAAGGCACAAGATGACACACAGAATATTAATGGTTAGTAGAACTAGAGAAAATTTCTATTTATCTTCAACAGGGTCAGTTCCATCTAGATGGTCTGTGATCTAAAACTAGGACTCTGAGACAGAAAATACTCCTAGCCCTTAGCCTGATTTTTTGTAATTGGGCCGAGCCAGCACTATCAGCAAAGTATAAACATACTAGAAATGTGGCTCTGACATGAAAGAAGGGGCTCAGTGCAGCAGGGCGAGGAAGGTCGGGGGAGACAGAGGAGGGAGGGACACCGGTATGTGCTATCTAAGCAGGATCCGAACACACGGAAAAGGGAAGACAGCACGCTGCGTTCAAGGGAGACCTCACTGTGCACAGAAATGGAAACCTTAATCCAGGTGCAAATGTTTGTCCCCAGGAAGTAGCTGTGCAGTACAGTAAGCGGGTAGAAGGCTTGGCCTCCGTGAGGCACCCTGTGGTGGAGGTGAGCCCCTTCTCTGCTCACTCCCCCCGATTTATGCCACGCAGAGACATAGGCAGATGTGGGCTGGCTAAGCACAAATATCTATTTGCAAGTAAAGTTAAGGTGTGGATTGGCATTTCTCAGTGGTGGCTGTCCCGGCCGTACCTTGCATCATGAAGTCGGTAAGAAAGCACTTGAACCCTGTGGTGGCACTGCCCATCCATTTTAGCTTGTAAAAGGAGCCACATATTTTCCCAAATGGGGGCATCGCATGGTGCAGACACACATTGCAGGTGTCTATGTGCTGCTGTGTTTGACTCTGGTTTCTCCATCCAGATCAAATAGTGTGAGTGAGTGGAAGTTATCTCAACTGGCGGGCACCGTGACATCGAGCTACTTTTGGAAGGTTTTAGCTTTGAGTAACAAGAAAAGTAAAACACATTACTGGAGACCCATAACACAAAGCACTCTAGAAGGAAGGGTACTCAATGTCTGTGCAGCATACCAGTACTGATTTGCTCTGAGACCTTGTCGCAGAACAAAACTAAAACAAAACTAAACTATTGCTTGTGATGCAGCTCAGTGTAAGTGCTTTGGTCCATTTCCAGTACCATCAGTCAGTCAATCAATCAGTAATAGCAAGTGTGGAGTGAAGACCATTTGATTAGAGTTGTCATCAGTTAGGAGCAATGTATGACAATAGGGTCTGTACACATAGAGATGGATCCACGTAGTTGACATTGACACAAACATGTCAAATGACCCATACCTACCTAAGCCTGTGCATAATCTTGAACAAAGAATGAAATTTTCAGATAAACAAGAATTAAAATCATAACTGATACAATTTCAATTTTCTTTTAGATAATTTAGACCTTGAATATAGGCCAGGGGTGTAGCTTAGTGGTTCCAGCACATACCTCCCAAAGGCAGCATCTGAAGTTCGATCCCTAGTACCAAAAATGCTTCTCAAAATAGAGCCTGAATAAATATCCATTGATCATTTCACAAAGTATTGATGTCAGTGAATCCAATGCATATTCTGTAGCTATAATGTGACAAAGTAACCATGCACGCTTGTGTTCTTTCACTTACGTGTGTAACCAGTGTGCCAACCCCCGACACTTGGAGGCTGTGAGTGTTTGGATTAACAGAGAATGAATAGAAGCGAAGCAGTAGTCACGAGAGTGGGCGCCCAGCGCCTCGTGTTGGCTCCAGAAAAACTGGCTGTGGCAGTAGAGTAGTAACCTCGCCTCTGCTGTGGCGCTTAGAGAACTTCCAGAGCCACCACAAGTTCCCTGAGGGCCAGGTGTCCAGCCAGGTCAGCGGGCTGTGTGAGAGCAGCCCGGCTCCGCCCAGCCTAGCCTGGCTTGCAGTGAGGGGTGTCCAAGCCAGCCAATCAGCACCGCTAAAACTGTGTGTAAAAGGTGATCACTGAGGTCCATCTTATCTAATTAGTCACATAGTGATCGTACCCGATATGCACGAACTCCAGGACTCTTTCGTTCATCCTGATACATCTAGGAAAGCGGAGGAACTCCAGGTGAGTGTGTGTGACCAACCCTCCCCCTATCAAGGGTTAGGTTTAGAGTGAGTGGTGTAGCCTGGGTCCTTTTTAATCTCTTCAAAGGGGAGCTCAAAATAGTGCGCGGTGCTCTGGACTACTGTTACCATCCAATAGGGCAGAACGAAGGGGAACTCTTGGCATTGGCCAAAGACCAGCCAGAGTGTCCGCCCAGCAGCTCTGCAGTCTCTCAGGAGCTCACCGCATGCGCAGCAAGACCAAGAGCTCTGTGTTCGGACAGCAGGAGGCGCTGTACCTCTCCACTCACTTCTCACGTTCAGGGCTTGTGCTTCTCTGTCTTTTATTAGAGGGACGCAGTTTTGATTCAGCCCGGAATCTTCCAAATAAGAAAGGAATGGAAAATTCCATGTTGCCTGTTATGTTTCTATTCATCGGTGCAGATCTTGAAGCTGGTACTACTGAAAACAACTTTGCAAATCACCTACCCAAGCAGAAACGCATTTACCAGACATGTTCAGAGGGGTTTCATACACAATTACTGTGGAAGTTTTCAACCTAGATGAGCAAAACATAATGTCCTTTGCTGTGATTATGTACAATTATCCATTCCAAACAAGGTTCTCTAGTGTTTTCACTGAAAAAATAGGAAATCAGATATTCAGAGGGAGGAGTGAGAAGGGAGAGAGAGGAGGAAGGGGAAATTATGGGTCCTTTCCAGAAAGATCTTACTCGAATTCCAAGCACACATCCCTTGACAGTCATGCTCATCCCCACCTCAATACATTCTATCACGGCTTTTGTCTTATAGAGTCACTAGAGTAGGTCATCTGCCAGCTCCTCTGGGCCTGCATCTGTCACAACATACAGAACAGTTGTTCTCTTTGCTCCCTAATGAGAAGGTATAAAGTAGACCACATATGTAAAGCATAGAAGCTACACTCCAAAGAGCCTAAAGCATTAGCAAAACAGATTGCTTTTCCCAGTGGTGTGTCTCAACAAGCCGGGCTCTTCCAAAATGTTAGTGCAAAGAACAAAAATTCAGTTAGAGGCATTTGTGCAGCCAGCTAGCGGCTTTAAAATGTCTTCAGATAACTATTAGCAAATGCCCTCGCAGGGACAGGAACTGCAGCCCCTCTTGGAAACATACAGCTCGAGCTTCTTCCAAAGAAGGTAAGAGAATGAAGAAGGCTTAGTGGGAAGAGTTTGGCAAACACAAACAACTTTGATTAAAAATGGCAAACCAGGAAAAACACAGAGCAATGCAGTGAAGAAAATGCTAGTTCCCTGTGGCTTTCAAAATGCGAAAAATGACACATTTTTAGTCACCCCAAGAATCATAATCCGCAATCCACTGACAAAGAAAGCTGAGTATCAGTTTGCTCATTTGATTTCAAAGTCGATCACCTGTTCCATTCAAAATGAAACAAAGGCAGAACGGAGGGAGGTCTAGAGAGAAGTTTATCTAAACGCTGTCAGCGCCTGGCACATCTGAAGTCGGAAGGCCCGGGTGAGCGTCCCTGGAGGAGGTACACTTCACTCTTGCATGGACTTCTGTCAGGCAGCAGCCCCAGGGGAAGCTCGCCCGCCCGCCTGGGAAGCAAACTCCTGGGGCATCTATTGTATCAAGTAGAAGCAGATGCTTCCGATTGAATAATTCTGATGCTCTCTCCCTATCTCAAATGATGATCTTGTAATCTCCCTCATCTGCAGAAGCTCACAGTGTTTTTTGTTTTAAACACTTTCCAAATCTCCTTGATTAAGGCAAGACCTCTGCAAGAGCTTTTTCATCTTCTCGGAGTATTCCCCAGATAATACCATGAGGAGCTTATTTTGCCTACAATTCAAAACATGGAAAATTCAGCAGATGAAAGTGACTTCGAAAGTCTTGCACATCTTGTCCTAAGTAGACACCGCAACACTGCAGTGAGGTGAAGAGGATGTGGAAAAACCAGGGCTACCCGGGGATGTGAAGAAAGATGACAGGGTGCTGAGTGCGGTGGAGAAAGGATGGATGGTGGACAGCTGGGGAGGACGGGGGGAGAGATAGGTGATAATGCCGTGCAGTCGACTCATAAGTAATATGAAGGCAATGTCCTCCACCAGTCCACACATGCCTTAGCAGAAAAGCCTCATTACTTACACAGACATATGGGCGAAACGACTGAACCACGTGCTGATGGCCACCCTTGCCAGTGACAACTCTCACAGCACTAGCATAAAAAGGAAAACATCAGCCCACTTCAAAACCACAAAAGAAAAATAGAACACAAATTTACAGATAACGAATCCTATCACTTACACCAGAAAATGTCATTCAAGTATCAGTGGTCTCAACTAAGATCAGGTAAAAATCAGCTATTTGCAGATTGTGTGTGTGGTTGTTTGCAGCACTGTGACTGAATGGTGGACCTTCTCCAGGATATGTGCATACATACACACAGACATACACACATACATACGGGCGCACATATATGCATGCACACTTTTATTCATTTTGAGACAGGGCCTCTCCAAGCTGCCAGGGAAGCTTGCAATTGAAATCTTCCTTCCTCAGCCTCCCTGTGTGCTAGAGTTATAGGATTACATAACCACGCCTGGCTACAATCCACACCCATAAAGAACATACGCCTAGTGAAAATAAAACCAGACCGGGGTAAATAGAATAACAAGAGATAGAGTAGGTAATTACCGAGAATCATAGTACAGTCTTGAACACATCGTAAACATAAAAGCACACCTGTTTTCACTAAGAAAGGAAATGGAACAGAACAGTAACACAGAAATAGGAACACAGATTCCAGTTCAACATAATGAAAGAAAGAAGCAAACAAGACAAGGAGAAAAACCAGTGTGCTGATTTTCATGTTTCTGCTTTTGTTCAAATCCCATTTATTTACCGAATCCCTGCATGACTTGAACAGATTAGTCACTTTGACTGTTTTCTCATTATCAAAGCTAAAAGCAGCTCTTCATGAGAGAAGAATAAATGAGATTACTGAAAAGACAGTGTAATTTCTCACTCATGATTTGCTTAATAAATGTTAGCTAGTCCTACACATGGTCCCCATATGTGTATTTCTGCATGTGTATTTTCATATATGTGTATTTGTATAGTTACCAACAATACTCATGTCATTATCAATATCCATATCTTAGTAAGTTAATTCATACATTTTTCCCATATGTAACCAGATGCTTCAACATTCTCCACTTACGGCTTTGTGTATTGTTGTGTAAATCTTGAGGAAGAATTTATTCTTTTTATTTTATTCTCATCAGTTTTAATTGTTTTCTTGGTAGAACTGCTATAAGCATTAGTACAAAAAGTACAACAAACACAGATACAGAATCCTATCACTTATACCAGCAAAATTACCCAGAAACTCATTTTTTCTTTATTCTGTTAATGGAAAGGATCAGTGGATTTATATAGATCTGAGCCCTAATGAATTTCCATACCTTAAGCTCTAGAAAAAAATCTTTTGTAAAAGAAAAGCCATCCTTTGGTTTCCCTGTGGTTCATGAAAAATGTGTCTGGGCCTACCTGTTCCACCCTGCATCTCAGAGCGAGTCGCCCTTGGAATACACCTTAAAGTTCGCAATGCTGTGAAGCAAGCTCATCATTTTTTCCATTAACTTCCTCAGGGTACAGTCCACCTGGCTCCTACTTTTTGTATTGTACAAGAAGCACCTGCAAGACCTGGCCTGACTGCAGAAAAGCCAGCTCCCCAGGACAGACGGTATGCGTTCTTTGGAAGCAGGACACAGACGCTGCCTGTGCTGCCAACAGAACAGACCGTTTAGACGGACTCGCAGGGAAAGCGCTGTCTCTTTCAATCAGGTGAAGAATGTATGTGGTTTTTAAAGAACAGCATGAGAAAGTTACCGCAGTGATTAATGATAGTACTTTCAGCTCATAATTGGACTTGCTAAATAGTTAACATGAATTCTTAGACATGGTTTGAAATATAGAAATATTTTCGTGCATACAATACATATATATATATATATGGTGTTATATATGTATTTAATTTCCAGTAATAGGATATGTGAGAATATTAGAAAATAAGAATGTCACATTGCTTTAGTGTGACATAAAAGACAAAGTGATAGATATATGCACAACTGCTTTATAAGTAAAATTAAGACAAATTTAAAACAATAGGTATAAAATTAGATTTTAAAAGACAATCATTTTCAAGGACAGGATGTATAGCTCAGTGGCGCTGTACCTACCTGGCAGGCACAAGGTCCTGAGTTCAATTTCTGGGGCAAAACAAAATAAAACATAATGAATAAACTAACCCAATGACTTTCATTTTTTCGCTAATTTTGTTGCGTCTTACATGTACACTGTGATCGCACTCAGCACTGAGAGTTTGCACGAGCACATGACAGGTCTTGACCCTCTTTTTGCCATCTCCCACCCTCCCGACAGCCTCCACCCCTGTGTGCACAAGCTGTGTTTCCTTTTTCTCCATCACAATTTTCTTTCCCTTCTTTACTTACCCTACCTCCATTGTCCCTTTTCCCTTGGACATTTTCTTCCTATTTTTGAATTGCATGAAATCCACACTAAACTACATCTGCTGAAAATTTTTAAAAGAGGAAAATAAACTTGGACACATCAAACAAAAATAGGTTTTCAGGCAACTTATCACTAAAAATGAAATGGAACCTTTCACTATAAGTAAACTGTCAATGTAACCATAACATGATATGACTATTTTAAACATGGCTGTACTTATACAATAACTAAAGACACAAAAGGAATGGTTATATAACTAGAGAAGAAATAAAAACACATATTAACTGACAAAAAGGGAAACATAGTAAAGGAACCACAGATTGGGACAGTTTCAAAGATGCCAAAGGGGGGGCTTTGTACCCATCTGGGGAGACACAGGTACAAAGAAATTACTATATATTCTTTTTTAGTGTGCTGGGGAAATTTGAAAAATATATCACATTCTAGAGAGAAAACAAGCCTCAGCTAAACTAAAGCACTAAAATCATGCTGTACATATTTTTGACTATATGGAATTAAATAGAAACTGATGTCAAAGAGAAACCTAAATTTCTCACTGTATGGAAAATAATCCACAAGTCCTTCAACACCCTCGACCAATTAGGGTGTCACAATGACAGATTACAGTTTTGCTGAATAGCATTGAAAATAGGACATTAAAATTTGTGAAATTTGTTTACAGTAGTGCTTTGAAGGAATGTTATTATTTTAAAGGCTGGCATTGGAACGGATAAAGGGCTAAAAAGTCAATAATTTAGATTCCACATTAAAAGCTAATAAAGGAACAACAAATTAAACTCCAAGATCATGTAAAAAAAAACCCAATAAAATGGAAAAAATAAGAAAAAGATAGGTAATGGAAAATAATCTAATGATAAGTTATTTGGTTCTTGAAGATAAGTCCATTTAAGCTGAGTCTAGCAATACCGAAGGGAATGAGACAGAAAATACTAATTAATATCAGAAAAGCATTTTTAAATCCACTCCAAATATTAAAATAGTTAGTAGATGACAATAGTACTATGAATGACTATATTCTAATTTCAGACAAAATTGACAAAGCCCTTTAAAGTCTTAATTTTCCAAAGTTGATTTATAATCAATAACAAAAGCTATTGATTAATTAAAAAGCATCATCACAACTACAAACACAGGGGAAAGAAATGGAAAATAAAGTAGATATTTCATGGCTATTGTGTATTTCAAAAAAATACAAATCTAAAAGCATTCAAACACACTAAGTAATTTTACAAGTATTCTAGATACAGTCAGTTTGCAAAAATGAAATATATTTCCATTAGCAGGAAATAACTGCAAAATGGCATTCTTAATAAAAATATTATAATAGCATGAAAAACACAAATACAGAAAAATATAATTTCCAATTTTCACAACCTGGGCAAAACAGCACTTGGAAAAATTAAAGGGAAAAATGGATAAAGAAATGTACTTATATTCATGAAATTAAAACCCAATATAAAATTGCAACAAATTCTTAAATTGATCTATTGATGCACTGCTGTCTCTAATCAATCCAAGCAAATGTTCATAAATTGATGAACTGACTCTAACAGATATGAAAATGCAAATGACCTGCAGTATGAGAGGCAAAACAGGAGAAGTAAAATGTCTACAGAGAAACTCCCATGTCTCAGCACTTACTGTAACTAAGTTTAATAGTTGATTTAATTAACTAAGGTAGGCTGATGTTGATGCAAAAAAAAAAAGAAAAAGAAAAAGAAAAAGATGAATAAAAGGAATAGAATAAAACAGAGGTAGGTAGAAATTAATTCCAAAATATTTGATTTCTTGAGTTAAGGGAAAGACTTCATGGCAGTTTTATTAATAACATTTTCATAAATGATTTTGATGTATTGCATATCTATAAAAAAGGAGAACAAGCTATAGTCTTAATTTTATGCATAAAAAAATTGAGGCAAGTTATAGACTCTTACCTCCTAAACTCTAAGAGAAAGCATTAAAACTGTTTTAAAAGTTGGAGAAATTGAATTTTAATAAGACACCAAAAAGATATTTCCAAAGTGAAAACCAATTCAACACCTGTCCCTTATACACTGGACATGTAAATTATGACACAGTAACTGGGTGAAATTAAATAGACCAGTAAAAATGCTAACTTATAGAGAAATTTTCTCAGTGTTCTGTATGAGTGCATATATATGTCTAAATATATTTATATATAATTATATATATGTCTAAATATATATATGGATATGTTACATATATATATATATATCTAAATATATGATTTGTGTGTAGAGGTATGTGCATATGTAAATATCTCTACTTTTCTGTTCATTTATTTGAAAAGGTTGCTATTTTGTTTTGCATTTCATTCTTAAGTTTTGAAACCCTTGTTAGCTCACCTTCACCACATAAGATTAAGTGACTCGCGGGGAGTGCACACAGGTGGGTAAGACATCTTAATTTACTTTGTCTCCACTATCCTCATGACCTTTAAATGAGCTTCCCAAGAGAAAAGATACTTTCCCCTTAAGTAAAATCCTACTTCTATCAAGTAAAGCATAATTCAGTTTTAGAATATTAAACCATTACACACTATTTTTCTACATTTCAATTCTAGTAGCTGTTCAGCAACAGTTATTTTGAGGAAAATCCAGTATTAAGAGAAAATTAATTATTTATCAAGGCCAGAATTGCCTTGCATAGTTATTCACCCATTTTTTTGAAATAATTTTCAGCAGAGATATTAATTAATAAATCAACTTTCCCCAGAAAATTTTTAATTGAAATCTTTATTGTTACATTACATATACACATCATGATTGCATTCAACGATGAGAATTTGTATCAGTATATGACTCAACTTAATTCTCATTTTTTCCCATAGCCCTACCCACCCTACCACCCCCACCCCTATGTACATGAACTTTGTTTCCTTTCTTTTTTGTTATAATCTCACTATTTTCCCCCCTCACCCCCTTTCACTTTGAGTATTTTCTATTTCATAATATATAACATACATTCTAGAACTCACTTACATCTTTATATTCTCATACCAGAGAAAAGATATGATATTTACCTATCTGTCACCTATTTATTTCACTTATGAGGATGTCCTCAAGTAATGTCCATTTAAGTAGAAATGATTCAAATTTATCATTTTTTATGGCAGAGTAATACTCCATTCTGTAAAAGAACCACAGCTTTTTTATCCAGTCTCCAGTTGATGGACATTTGGGTTGTTTCCAAGATTTAGCAATCACAAACTGAGCTGCTATAAACATGGGTGTACATATGTCACTGTGATATGAATCTTTTAATTCTTGTGTGTATATACCTAGCAGGACAATGGCCGGGTCAAATGGGACTTCCAATCCTAGCCTTTTGAGGAATTTCCAAACTATTCTCCACAGGGGTTGTGAGAGTCTACAGTCCCACCAACAGTGGAGAAGGGTTCCTTCTTCTCCACAGCCTCACCAACATTTGCTGCTGGCTGATTCTGAGATAGCAGCCATTCCTTGTGGAGTGAGATGAAATCTTAATGTTGATTTCATCTGCATTTCTCGAATGACTAGTGATATTGAACATTTCTTCATATGCTTCTTAGCTGCTTTTATTTCTTCCTCTGAAAAGTGTCTGTTCATTTCAGATGCCCATTTTTGAATTGGATCTTTAAATTCGGGTGGATTGATTTTTATAAGTCCTTTATATATTCTAGATAGTAACCCTTTGTCTGAGAAGTGGCTGGTAAAGATTCTTTTCCATATTGTTGGTTGCCTTTATGCTTTGCTAGTGGTTTCTTTTGCTGTGCAGAAACCTATCAATAGGATGAGATCCCATTTATCGATTTCTTCTACCAGTTCTTGTTCTATGGAGGATTTGTTCATGAAATCTTTCCCTAAACCATTGTCTTCAAGAATTTTACCTAACCTGTTTTGTAGCAGGTTTAGTACGTCTGTTTTAATATTTAGGTCCCTAAACCACTTTGATTTTATTTTAGTACATGGTGAAAGAGCCAGGTCTAGCTTTAGTCTTTGCAGTTTAAAGGCCAAAGTTTTTCCAGCACCATTTGTTAAATAGGCTATCCTTCCTCCACTGATGGTATGTGGCCCCTTTGTAAAAAATGAGATAGCTTAGTGTGTCTGGAGTTGTTTCTGGCTCTTCTAATCTACTTCACTGGTCCTCGGGTCTGTTGCTTTGCCAGTACCATGCGGTTTTTATCACAGTGGTTTTGTATTACAGTTTCAAGTTGGGGATCATAATACCCCTCATCATGTCCTTATTGCTTAGAATTGTTTTTGCTATTCTAGGTCTTTTGTGATTCCTGATGAATTTTTTAATTATTTTCTCTAGATCTGTGAAATATGCCCTTGGGAGTTCAATTGGGATTGCTTTGAATCTGTATAATAATTGTGGGAGTATAACCATTTTGATGATATTGATTCTTCCAACCCAAGAACAAGGGATGTCTTTCCATTTTCTGGCATCTTCTATCTCCTTTTTCAGAGTGCTGTAATTTTCAGAGTAGAGGTCTTTCACCTCCTTTGTTAGATTGATTCCTAGATATTTCATTCTTTTGGCTACTACTGTGAAGGGGATTGATTCCCCAATTTCTTGCTCAGTGAATCTGTTTTTTGTATATATGAAGGCTAATGATTTGTGAGCATTAACCTTGTATCCAGCTACACTATTAAATTTGGTGATTAGTTCTGGCAGTCTCTTGGTTGTTTTTAGGATCCTCTAGATAGAGTATCATCTCATCAGCAAATAATGACAGTTTAACTTCTTCATTTCCTATAGTTAGTCTTTTTATTTCTTTGTCGTGCCTAATTGCTATGGCTAATGTTTCCAGCAGAAAATTTTTTTAAAAAAATTGTCATTAGATCTAAGTGATTGTTTCTGAGAAAAGGTTTAACACAACACTTTACTCAATGAAAATGTCCCAAGCTACTAGCACTTAAGTTATACCATAAGAGAAATGAAGGTCAAATTTTAATTGAAATATTTGTATCCAACAAGACTACCTCTTGTATATGGAATGCTGCTGTGCAATACATATTTATCTTGACATATTTTATTGATAGTGAAGTAAAAATATCTGTACTGCCCACAAACAATAGTGATACCTCTCACCAGCTGAGGCAAAGGGAATACGTTCATGGACAGATCAGACCACTTAAGGGCCTGAAACTAGACTGCTAGCAGTGTTATTGTGTGTGGAGAAAACTCCATTTATCCCTGGTAAGTCAGTGAATACTTGGATTCTTTTTTTTTTAGGTTTTTTGAGACAGGGTCTTGCTTGGTAATTCAGGCTGGCCCTGAGCTCAGCCTCCAACTCACATCACAGCAATCCTCCTGACTCTGCCTCCTGAGTGCTGGGATTACAGGCATGAGCCACCACGCCCGGCACTGTGGTATGTGGTGCTGGTTGCTGCTGGGCATGAGTCTCCATGCCCAGTATTGTTATGTGGTTACCAGGGAATCAAACCAGGGCCCTTGTGCTTGCAAGACAGGCACCAGAACCACTGAGCTAACTCCCTGGCCCAAATACTTGGATTCTTAAATAAAAGGAATTTAATTCACATCTTTCAGTCTCATTTTACAAATGGACAAATGAACCCAGAAATGTTTAAATGCAGTTGATCAGTGCTCTATTCTCCAGTACAATGGACTAGTCAAGATACAACATTGTCTTGGAATCACAGTGTTAGACTGCACAAAACCCATCTTTCAGGCGATCTGGCTACACAGAATTATCTAGCTTTGTGCTGCTGACACAGATGCATCAGTTGTGGAGAGGGAGTTCTGCGTGGCATGGAGTATGCATAGGACTCCTACACAGGCATCAAGTAAATGATTCAGGTCACAGCCCAAGTATTGTTGCACACACTGGTCCTGTTGACCAGATGACTACAGTACTATCTGTCAGTTAACACCTTCATGGAACATCTCAGTAATATGGAAACATGCATTTAGTACCTCTGTGACACTGAGGTGAAACTTCACTTACAGCATTTGCAAAAAGGTACACAAGGGGGCCGGGGACTTAGCTCAGTGGTTCTGGCGCCTGTCTTGCAAGCGCAAGGGTTCAATTCCCCGGTAACTGCATGACATACTGGGTGTGAAGACTCACGCCCAGCAGCAACCAGTACCACACACCACAGTGCCAGGTGTGGTGGCTCACGCCTGTAATCCCAGCACTTGGGAGGCAGAGGCAGGAGGATTGCTGTGATGTGAGTTGGAGGCTGAGCTCAGGGCCAGCCTGAACTATAAAGTGAGACCCTGTCTCAAAAAACCTAAAAAAAAAAAAGGTACATAAGGAAGTTCTCTGGGTGCTCAGGTCAAAGACTGCACCACAGGTACTATGGGATTGAACTACAGTTGTACCCAGAGGCCTCTTGTTTAGGGTGAATGGGTTCCGAGTGGGTGTGGCTGGAAATGTGATCTGGAGAGTATGCCCTCATCTCTAGCCCTTTCCTCTTCCCAAGTATGAGCATGCAGTGAGCAACCTTCTTCCCTTGGGCTTTGCTATCATCTCATTTCTGACTTGGAGCAGCTGCCCAGGGACTGAACCCCTGAAGCTCTGAGACAGGACAATCCTCTCTCCCCTCTAGGTCAGGCAAGCTGGGCATTTTGTCCGCGCCAGCCAAGGGACTAATGCAGTGAGCTACTTCGTCCAGGTTTGTGAAAACAAAACTTTTGCATTTTCTTGCAGTTTGGTAATTTTCATTAAGGAATACAAGTGTTCATTTGTCATCACATTGTCTTTCAAAAGGCAAATGCACACAAGAGCTCTAATTACATTTTAAGAAGTTAATCAGGGGCCAGAGACTTAGATCAGCGGTGCCGTGCCAGCTTCATAGTGCAAAGTCCTGAGTTTAATCTCCAACCCCTGGGCAAGGTGGGTGATCAAGACTTAAAAAGTTGTTGAGTAAATGTGTGTGGGGGGGGTGGAGAAAGACAAAGGAGACAGAGACAGCCAGAGAGAGACACACACACACAGACAGAAAGAACACCACTTGTACTGTGAAATACATTTTCCATCTGTTGTAGAGTTAGGACACCTTAAATAAGTCCTTCCCTTGAATACTAAAAAGGACTTTATGAGATCACTATTACAACTCCAGTTTGCAACTGAACAGATATGTTACATGTCTGACAAGGGCCTGGCGGCCACTGGAATATATCCTTAGTCCTATCCAGAGCTCCAGCCTGGAAGGTCAAGTTGCTCATCACTACTTGACTTTTGACAACTTATTCCACTCAGAAAAATGTAGAGTTTCCTGAGTGTGCGTCCACTGTGCCTCAGACTAATAGGGTCCTAGGTCTGAGATCCACCACCCAGCACTGCACTGGGCAGACCATGACTTTCTAGGCCACCTGGATTCCAGATGGCTCTTCCATCATTCTGCCTTCAGGCCTGGCAGAGTCCCTTCTAGTCTGTGGTTTCCACTGAAATGTTGCTGGGCTGAGTTTGCCCTTCCACCTAATTATGAGCGTGTCTCTGCTTTAATACATACAGCTCAAGCTCTACATATACATTAAAAAGGAGCTATTTAATCACATAATACAGTACTTTAAGAAGTTCTTAAGCATGTAAAAGAACACTTTAGTGCATTCAATTGTTACAGGCTTTACACTGTTTCTTTTTTTAAAAAAGTTAACAGTAGTATGAAAAAAGCTACCCACAAAGCCAACTGTCTGAGTGAAGAAATCAGCTAAATCGCACATTTTGCAAAATGGTCCTATGATCACAAAAGCAATGGTCCTTCTCAACATAAACGAACAGCCAGGTCTTTACAAAGTTTTAAGTTAGTGTGAACTTCAGTCTCCTGATGTAAGAGTTAACAGTTGATACTCCCATAATTCATAAGTAGCTGACTTTTAACTCATTGGGATCAGTTCAGAATTCTTTTTCTCTGTTCACTGAAATTATTACACAAAGCAGAATTTCACCAAAAGACAGTTCTTGAAAATTCACTTCTGTACACACTCCTGATTTCCACCTGATTGTAAGAAAACACTAAGGTATTTTACCACAATTCTTTTTCATATTTTTGGTACAGTATTTATTTCAAAGTTTTACTCTATTCAACTTCTTATACCAATTTCTTTTCCTTAAGTATTATCTTCAGTTTAATAACAAGCAAAATAGCTTCTAATAAAAATAAAGTAACAGGAGTATTAAAAATAGAAATAGTGGCATCCATGAGTGTTTAACAAAAGATCCAATCATTAAGGGCCAGTGATATTACACAACCTTACTGTCCCAGCATATTTAAATAGGCTACTTTTATGACTGAAATTGTTTAGGCTCATGTACAACTTTTTAATCTTAGTACAGGCCCTATAAATAAGACACAGATATTTCAAGATCAAGCTTGTTTCTAAACTCTTGCTGGTGCTTCATGCGTAGCTACTGCATATCTCCTTCAGTTCCCTTAAGAGCAGATGTGACAGATCCTGGTATAGTTGAGTCCAAATATCACCATGTTTGATAGTACTGGAATCATCACAATTCATTATTCAACTATCAAAAAGATTAACGCTTTCTGCTTTAATTTTGAATATTATGGTTTAAGAATCTAGGCTTGTATTATATAAAGTTTAGAATTTGTATCATGATACATACATAAATCCTAAGTTACCACACAATATGTATGATCTGATTTATTTTTATTGCAGATTTTTAATAAAAATACTTGTTAATAAAATTGGTGTTGTCTGAATAAAAGCAGTTCCATTTCAGTTTTACCCACGATGGATCATGTCTGACCTGAGGAATGACATACTCCCCTCTTGGGAGCCGGATGATTTCAGATTGAATCTCAAGTCTCCCCAGCTGGTTTTGTTCCATAAGATACAATATGATGCTGTTCAGGGCACTAGGTAGACTGTGTCCAAAAAGTGCTGCCCTGTTACAGGAAAACAGGACATGGCACACTGCATGACCAAAGAGCAGGGGTCTCATTACTACCCTGGTCAAACTCAGTCTATTACCCTACTAGACAACAAGTGAAGACCAGAACACTGGTCTTTAGGTTCCAAAACCAAACTACATTATGCCATGCTCATGAAGTCCTTTATAAAGTGGAATATTTATATATTTCAAACATTAAAATTAAGGGACAATATTAAGTAGTACTTTGGAAATTATGTATAGTTTAAGTTCCACTCGAATTAACCAACTTGTGATGCATCATTCAGTTTGGAATATCCCACTCCAAGGACAACTCGAATTCCTGTGAGTAGTTGCATAAACTTTGTTAATGACCCAGCCTTAAATTTCTACAGAACTAGCTACTGTGGTGAGCAGTGACTTCATGAGGGCAGAAGTGATTCCAGAAGAAGCTGTTAGATTTTAAGGTCAGGTAAGGACCCTCTGCATAATCTACTCCTTGTTTTAACTGCTGGTATGTTGGAAAACACACAATTCTTCACAACACAGCCTATTAGTACCTGTCCAGCCTTTCATGCAATTACAACCCACCCCAGGGACAAGCCCTGAATAATTCCTGTTGGTGTGAATGCATATAGAGCTGCCATCTTTATGATTATCCAGCGAATGGCGTTTACATTCAACAATGTCTACCTTGAAAGAATATCTGCTGCTCTGTCCTTTGATGTTGCTATAAGCATTGTCTGGGAAACACTGGATTCATTAGTTTGAAAAATGATCTCTGCCAACAGTCATTTAGTGAAAAAAGGTTTCTGCCTTTCTGCGCATGCTTTGTGTAATAAATTTGAACAAAGACTTCAAAATATAGTACAGTAAATAAGGACCAGTAAAGCAGTAAAATATTTTTAAAAACTTGTTTTAAGTCCACAAAATTCAAGATCAGACTTAATTAAATGGGATTTATCATTCAGAAAATGAAAGTAATTCAAGGGTATTGCATTATTCAACACATTCTACCCATTACTATTTCTACTGAATGTATCAACTCTAGACTTCCATGAAATTCATGGTGTATATATGTGCAAGTTGCTTTTTAAAATAACCATTCATCAGCTATTTCAACCAGGCTGGGAAAAATAATACATTTGGGAATATATCTCTTCTAACTCTCAAGATTCTCACTTTCATGGTGGAGAGCCTCTTTTAAGAGGAGCTATTGAAAGTTTAATGTGGTAAGTATGACTAATCAAACAGATAGCTTTTCTTCTTTGGAAGAAAATGCATTACGCTTCTTCCTGAGGACAGGAATTAGCTGGTGCACTCTTACAGGATGCCATCTCCCCAACTCTGAGGCCTTCAGGGACCCTCACCTCTGAAAAGAGAAAGGAGGGCAGCCCTGAGGGTGGTGCCTTGGCCTGTGATGAGGCCCCGGCCCACGGGGCATGCCCGGGCACAGCTGGCAGCTGCCTGGGGCCGAAGGCGTCTGCAGTCCTGCCCGGCTCTCCTCAGCACAGCTCTCCACCCCAGGGCCGGACCAGAGGACCTGACCACCAGCAACCACCGCCTTTCCCCAGCAGCCAGCAGGCAGAGAAGGCGCTGAGGTCCAGCACAGGCTGGGGGATCCGCAGGCAGCGCGGCATCTGTGGGAGTCTTGGGAGATGCCATGAGTGTCCAGAGGCAGGGAGAGCACCGTGACCTCAGACATCCGGGGATGCGGGGGGGCAAAGATAATGATTTACACCCGTTATGACTTCCTCAGTCTCAGGCATTTTGTAGCAATACAAAAAGTTCTCACAACCTGTACTCACTTCATTACAATTTTGAATGTGGCCTCTGTAGTTGTAGGTATTTTCTCATTTCTATTTTTTTTAATTTCAGTTTTATTTTTTTCTTTTTGTGCCAAACTTTATCATCTCAAATTCTCATTGTTATTTGCTTTAAAACTTGACAAATTTTATGAGTATGAAAAACAGAAGCAACTGAAGCTTAAACGCCTGATCAACTTAGCAACTTGGCAACATTGTGTCTCAAAGAAATTTCCAAAAGAAAAGGAAAATTCCTGGGGATGAAACTCTTTGCCAAGGCCCTTTGCCAAGGACATCCAGTCCTCCCAGGTGTAAATACCATACTGTACAATGCGTATTAGCAGTGGTAAAATCTGTCTCTGACACAGAAAGACTTGGCTCATTCTTACCTATCTTGAAGAGCCAGTGAAACAATTCCTCACAGTGGATTTATCAGTTCACGAAATTTTTCTAGTTCTTTCTCTCTATGAATTGAAAATATGACCTAAAAGGTAACAAGTATATTTATTATAATGTATGCCTGAGTAAGTATACATTATGTTTCTTTTTTCCTTTAAATTATAAGTTGTATTTTCTTTGCACCAGTTTAGATATTTTTATTCCTTTTGTTAGTATTTCAACCTTTTTGTGTAGCTCATACTTTACTGCTACTAAAAAGAAAAGAATTACTTTATCAAAATTAAAAAGGAAAAGAAAAGTCCACTCTGCTGTGTATGAGAGGTCTATAGTCCTCCGTCCATAAACTGATTCATTCCCCTAAAAGAGTCTCATGGCTCCTTTTAGGATCCCTTTACTCTGACTTGGCAAATCTTTCATCTTTGCAAGTTTTATTTTTATATTTCTTAAAGAGTTTTACTTAGTCTGTACATTTTTCATGGTTGTTCTTTTCTCCTTAGGTTGAATATCCTTTTCTTCTTTCAGGTGTTTTGGGAATACTACACAACTTCCAAAGCACACAGGCACATCCAGAACTATATAGGAGCTTGTTACTGACTCAGAAAAAGAAATGTTATTTTTTTAAATTTCAATATAATTTAAGAAATAAATACATTACTCCTGCTGTCCAGTTTAAAGATTATGTACATGTTCTCTTGGCAAATACAGATATGTATAGTTGGAAGTTACATGAGATGCCTTCACAAATGAGCTCAAGTCTCAACACCTCCAAAAACTACCCCTTGGAGCTGAGTGAGTGATGCCCCCGCCTTTTTAAGAATTTCAAGTGATGAAACAATAGATTAGTTTGAAATAATAGTATTTAAGAACTTTGCACAGAAAAATAGGAGAAACTTGGAAGAGGCCCAAAGGTGGGCTGACTGACACCGGATTTCCTCCGTTGTGTTAGGAAGCCAGGCCCCGGAGCAAAACGGCCCCACACCTCCCTCTGAAGCAATTATGCTCGGCCATCTGGCTGTCTGAGGCTAGGGGAAAAGCCACGCAGATCTGTCTTTCTGTGATTCCAAGAGTTACCGGACTGATCAGTTCTCATGGCCCCATGTTTTCGAGGTGGACCGGCCACTCACTCAGGGACCACCTGGAACCGCACGGCCAACAATGGATCAGAGCAAAGGGCCTCTTGGGCTCCAGCCTCCGGGTGAGAGTTCAGGAGGTATCTGGCCCCGGCTCACAGTAGTGACCATTTATGAATAACTCGATCTCAGCATCCTTTCCCAGTGAATTTATTGATCACTGGTTCTCCCTTATGGAGGCTGCATCCCACAGCACCCCATCAGGAAGCAGACACCCTGCAGACCAGCAGGCCTGGCCCCGGAAGCTGCAGGGAGTGAAGAGCGGATTCTACCCCTGCACATCTCCAGCGGCAGATGAGACTCACACTTAAATGAGGAACCTACGAGGACTTTAGTCCAACTTCCTGGTACTGTTTCAGTAGATCCAAAATACAGAGTTGGGAGGACCTTTTAAATCAAGCCCATCAGCACAGAGATGATAAAAATTGTTGCCTCTGGGGATTTAACAACCCCCATCACACACACAGAGTGACAGTATTTCCTTTTCCTCTAACTTGGAGCAATATTCTTTGAGAATCTAATTGCCCCATTTATACTCCACACAAAGGCAGAAAATGACTATTGGACAGCCCAGTGTGGCTCACACGTGACTGCTATGCACGGCAAATAGTCAGACGCGATCACAAGTGAAGAAGCCACATAAAGGAAAACAAGATGTTTACATCCCTCATGCCCTGCATCATGGTGCCCAGCACAGAGCAAAATTAGTCTCTGGATGGAGACATTAGGAGCAGGGGTGCCACACAGCAGGGAGCTAAAGCTCTGAGCAGATCTTTGGCTGAAGAGTAAAATGCAAACTATATGAAAAAGCACTGGGTTACAAGCTTATGTTTTGAATTTTGATTAAATTATTCTCTAAAACAAATTGTACCAGCAGATTGGCTGAGCCAGGGAGGACCCTAAGCTTAAATACAGCCTGGTCAGTTTAGTAAAATAAAGAACTTCTGGCCCAAAATTTAAACAAAACTGAAGAAAGTGGGGGTATAGCTCAGTGAGATGGTCCCAGGTTCAGTCTCCAGAGCCCGAATAAAAATACTGCCAAAATGAGGTTGATGTGCTGCACATGAATGAGCATAAGAAAAATCACAAAGTTGTCAACTGCTAAGATGCCTACAACAATGGAAAGAAAAAGAAATAAGAAAATAATCAAAAAGCCCCAACTCTCAACCTAGAATTGCACATGTAGTGAAAACATTATCTAATGTGATATTTGAATGAGTATAGGAATGATAAGAAATTTTGTAACCCTGCACAAATACTGGAAGGACAGAGTAATGTTAGAAGATAAATAAAGGGAAAAATTAAAAATCAGTAAATAAGTTGCTACTGAAATAAAAGTTGTAAATGTTGTGGAGGTTTACAAGCTCACAGGGCACAACAAAGCAAAATCTGCACCAGCGATGACAGGTGAGCACTTTTCAGATTTGCAAACAGGCTCACTTTGTCTGGAAGAAACAGAAATATTGATTAACTTCAGGCTATGTGAAATTAAATGAATAACACTTGTCAAATGTAGTGAGAACACTGGCTTAATAAAAACAGAAGATCTATGCATGAATCTTATAGAATGAAAAAGCAAAATAAAAGCAGCTTGTTATTCTACAAGGAAGCACAGCATGAGGGAAAAGTTTACTTAAAAAATAAATACAAAAGCGAGTGTGTAGAGAAACGAGTCTTTAACCACAAAACTTGGTAACTAAAGAACATAATTAACTTAAAAACAGAAGTGATAAGGACAGGCAAATGAGAAAAGATGTTTTTCAAAGAAATCTACAAAATAAACAAAATGTTAATAAGCATTAGGAAAATATTATACATCAAATAAAGAGTAGGGAAAAAAGATGTTGCCTCAAGACTATGTCTGAGAAAATAGACTAAAAGCAACTGTTTCTGAGGAAATAGAAATTGAGAGAGAAGCTATGATAACTCCATCAACCATATTTACTAAATAATTTGCAAATTCAGTTCATTCACACGTGTAAAAGACATCAAACTGTATTCACCTAAAGTATGATCTCACAATGCATAAATTCAAAGTGAAGCAATTATGCAGACAGTTTGAGAAATCCACAGATAGGACAATGGGTTTTTGAGACAGCAAATGAAACAGGGACCACAGTGACTGCAGTGTGTGCGACGTCTCCGTGTGAGCAGCTATGATGGTGACAGCAGGTGCACAGGGATGCGTCCGCTGTCTTAGGAACACTGACCCCACTTGCTTTGAGTACACAATTTCCTTATTACGGTGAGGCTGTGAAAAAGACACACCCACCACCATCATTTCACAAATAAGAAATGAGTCAGCCTCAACTCAGAATAATGAGCTCACACACTGACTGTTTAATGTTAAAAACTTTACGGTATGCTTCATTGCTGAAACCAAACTTCTAGAGTGTAAGATGTGACAACTTGTAGCAAATACCTCCGAGGCACCCAGACCCGCTCCCTCAGTCTCTTTCTGTAGTTAAAGGGACTTGTGTGTTTTGATGAATTGGCTGATTCTGGGACTGGATCATGGAGGGCTGAGATGCTTAGAAAGTCTAATAGTGCTAGAAATAAATTTTTAAAAGTGTACATTAGACAAAAGACAGTGTGTATCAAAAGAATGTGAGTCGAGTTGACAAGAGTCTGTGTGCAATGCTAAGGAAATCTGAGCTAAATAAATTACAACAGTATGAAATTATAACCCCCAAATTATTCTGAGCATAGTGTGACATAAGTTACTGACTAATAAGTAAGTGTATGGAAAATAGCAAATTTTCCTTAGGAAAGAATTTCAAATTACCTCTGAGAGTTGGGCTGAGTCCTCTTTGCCTGCTCTTGAGTGGGGCCTGAATTTACGGATTCACTTCCAAAGGAAGAATGTAGAATGGGGGAAATTGAACTTTGTTGCTTAGATACTTGGAAAATTGACCACTGAGACACCAGCGCCAAGTGGCCTATGCTGTCCTGGGGCTATCACACACCTTCTTGTGCTGTGCAGTGCTCTTTCGCAAATTCACGCCGTGCCCCAAACATGGGAAACAAGGGATTCGTCCCTCTGGGGGCCAGTCCGGAGAGCATGGAGTTGTATTCTTCAAAATATGAAAGTTACGAAAGGCAGCGCAGACTAAGAAACACACAGAGAAGACTCGAGCATCACAGTGTCTGAGGCCTTGTGCTGTGACGCGGGTCCTGGGATGGAGCAGCAGCGCCGGTGAAATCCCTGACCACCTGCGCATGGATCCCAGAACCGCGTTCACAGTCACGTGCTCGTGCAGCGGTTTGACAGACACCGCTATCACCTAGAGTGTCTGAAGTAATGGAAACCAACCGAAAGGACTGCAGGCGCTCTCTCTGCTATCAAGCTTTCTTTCTTTATTTCTTAGTCTTTTTAAAGTTTTATTTATTTTTAGTTTTTTGAGACAGGGTCTCGCTCTGTAGTTCAGGTTGGTCCTGAGCTCAGCTTTGAACTCAGCAATCCTCCTGCCTCTGCCTCGTAAGTGCTAGGATTACAGGCGTGAGCCACCATGCGCAGCACTGTAGTATGGGGTTCTGATTGCTGGTAGACATGAGTTACCATGCCTGACATTATTGTTTATGATTACCAGGGATCAAACCCTGGCCTTGTGCTTGCAAGGAAGGGACCAGAACCACTGAGCTAAATCCCTAGTCCTTAGTCATTTTTAAATAAATTGAATTTATTGGTACATTTCAGAAATACATTATGATCACATTCTTCATTGAAAATGTGTACATTATTATTATTTCCCATTCCACCATCCTCCCTTCGACTCCCCTTCTCTCTCTATATATAAATTTTGTTTCCATCTTTTTTTCCTTTTTATGATGAATTTTTTTCTTTCCCATATCTCTACAGTATTCTAAAGTGAAAAAGAAAATTTAGAAAGAACAGCACACTGCTCTCAGATTCAGGAAGACGGTGCTCGGTGTTTTCAGCACCCTCTGAAACAAGGAGTGCACACTCTTAACCAGGGTGAAATACTCTCAGAATATCAAGCAGCATTTAATAAAATTACTCAAGAATAAAGATCTCATGTGTAAGAAAACCACTATTAAAATCTCAGAAAAGTAAGAAAAAGCTCAGGATAGGGATGTTTATTAAAAGTTAGTATAAGCAATTTTTTGTTTAGAATATTACATCTATTACGTAGACACAAAGTGGACTAATAGGAGTATAAGCAAAAGATTAAAATATATTAAAATAAAAGTAAAAATGTGCCTAGACCTTCAAAAAGTTCATCTCATAATAATTATTGAACTGTGAATTAAATGGATATTATTCTTGACTTTTATTATGAGAAAAAAATGGAACCTCAAGGCGTGGAGAGACCGGGAGCATTTGTACACATTTGGTTAGTGTGAGAGCAATCCTTTCTGGAAGCAAAGGTCTTCCCCTAATGGAGCAGGACAGAAGAAACGAGATGTTAAAATATGTCACACCACAGCACATCCTCAGATGAAGGCAAGGCCACATCCGGGTCCACCGCTAGCGAGCCCTGACCCAGGTGGAAGTCGGGACGAACACAGAGGTCTGCATTTGCCACTGATGAACTAAGAGCTTCCGGCGTGGAGACGGGTCCGTGTGAGAGCACTTGCTCAGCGTGCCTGAGGCTCTAGGACCCACCCTATGCTCTGAAGAAATAAGTACAGCCCCTGTTAATGCAAAAGGGAAGTGAGCAAAATAAATTACTCTTCCATTCCTCTGGTTAAGTCTACATGGCAGTTCATGTGATAGGTCTCCAAAGGATATATCATTCAGATAGACTGTAGAATATTTGTTAAGTTAAAAAGAAAGTTACTGGTCAATGAGTTTGGTATGATATAAATTTGTGAAAATTAAAATTGTTTATCAAAGGTGTAAATTTTTTGGTGAAAAGTGGAAAAATTATACATATCTCCAAAAATATGAAGGGAAGCTGTTCATTAATACTTGATGATATACCTGTGATGAATACATGCTGTGTAAAGTTGGTATTTGAAATTTCAGCATTTTGGAAATATTTTAAAATTCAGTGAAAATTTTTTTAGCTAGCCTATACACTCTTATTTTTAACACTGTCTCGTGTTTGTGTAATCACACAAGCTACTGAATCTTATGTTACATGCAGAAAGATAAATGTAAACTGAAAATTTTATTTTGGGTGTATACAAAATAAAAATTAGTTATATTCTAAAGCACCCATTTTCAATTTCAGATAGACATAAAAATGAATTCCTGATAGCATTTAGGAGTCAACTTTATCCATTTAATATTGTTATATTTTATGAAAAATATTGTATTCAAAGGAGATATTTCTAAGTCTTAATAACATTCTATTTCCTACGAGCAAGTACATTTTTGTCTCTAGGATGAGTCACTTAATGCTGTTGGAAAACATTTCAAATTATAATTCTCTCTCTTTGTTTCACAGTCAGACCTTGACTTGCCCAAGTATTCGCTCTTCTCCAACCCACTTTAGGACTCTGTCTTGATTTCTGCAGCTCTTTCCTCCCTGAATACTCAAAGCCAATGATATCCCCTCCCTATTTGCTTTCCACTGTTGATTTTCTGCTGCCAGTTGATGGATTCAGCCAGTTGCCAAGGTCAGGTAGCGTCTTGCAGGAAAGTAATTCAGAGGATGTGACAGTTGGTCTCACCATGCAAATGACAGTTTAAACCCAACATTTCTATGGTGGACACGAGAGGCATCTCTGGAGATGGGCTCACAGAACAGTAACTCTCTAAGCAGGAGCAAAGGAGATGTGAGCATGAAGATGGCTGTGGGAACACATGAATATGGAGACAAGAGGTTCTCCCTGCTATAGAGTTTAGACTCCCGCACTACAGAATGCGTTATCTCTGCCATTACATTATTCCAGAAAACAATTAAAGCAGTATTTTCTCCACCATGAGCACTACATAGTTACCTTTGTGTCTGCAGTCACTCTCCCGCTGCTGAACACAACACGGACACGCACAGCATGGAGGAGGAGCGCTCGGTTCTGGCTGCTGGTTCTGCCCATGCTCGGCTGGCTCCAAGGCAGAGACAGGATCAGGGGCTGGAGATGCAGTCTACGGAGGTCGGGCTGCTTGCCATGTGGCAACCAGGGAGAGAGAGAAAGGGGAAGCAGGACAAGGACACACCCAAGGACCACCCCAACCGGCCCCAGACCCACCCACAAGTGAGTCCACTGCGGAGCACAGCACCCCAAGGTCGCCACCTCCACACATGAAAATCCAGGGGACAGTTTTAGTCTGAACCATAAGACTTTGGCAGTGACAGGAATCTGTGATGAGAAGTTACAATGACCTTAAATCACGGCCCTCCTGCCTGGGGCTCGGTGACCTCGGGAAACTTTTCCATCACAGACTGCGCTCCCACATCATCTGCTCAGCACCACAGGTTTGATTCAGCTGCTTTGTTCTCTTCAGATAAAACTGCATTTGACTCACTCATAGTTTTTTCTTTAATTAATGCAAATGAGAGGTGCATAGTCACATCTATGGGTAAACTTTTCGCTTTTCGGTGACAATCTTCACACTTTTTTCCAAATGAAGAGTAACAGAATTTATGGAAGAGCCCAGCAGAAACACATAATCCAGGGTCACATGTTTAAAGAGCACATCATTTCTCTTGTGTGAGGAACTGAAAAGGTAGATAAGGAGCAAAATGGAGGGTGGAACTGGGAAGTGGGAAGAACAAGTTCAAGGGGAGGAGGATCAAGGGAGACGGAAGCAAATTTGGAGCCAAGAGATTCTCCCTGCTATGGAGTTTAGACTCCCACAGGGAAGGAAGGAAAAGGGGATTTAAGAGAGAGGAGGAGAAGGAAAAATGGAAATAGCTTTTGTAAAGAGAGAGAGGCAGAGAGACTGAATGGGGAGGATGGGCAAAATGGATGAAGACCTTCACATGCATGGAAAAACTCCCCGCGATGGAGGCGGTGTTGTGTACGGCTAAAACATACTAAGAAAGGGACTTTCAAAACAGAGGTTGTCATCCTGTCTATCATCCTGTGAATCTGTCATTTATCACAGAGCAAACACTTTGCAAACTACTTCTCATATTTCATGAAAAAATCTGGGATGTTCATTATAATTAATTTTTAATTAAAGATAATTTTTTTTGCAAAAAGCTAAAGTGATTTTATTATCTTCTGATGCTAATAAATTCAGTTTGAAGATGTCTCCCCCAAGCTTTAAGATTCAATCCCAGTCACGTGGATACAAATGTTTTAATTAAATCTTCCTTTCTATCTTTTATTCCTTATTCACTAATCTCTTTCACTTCTCTTCAGTCTCCAGTAATTTCCAACAAATATAGTCATGTAGAAGCATACAAATACACATACACACAAACATTGTGACATTTGGGTTTCTGTTGTGACACATAAATGCTACTCTTCACTTCTCTAGGAAATTTTGGTACAAAAATGATTTTAAAATTTTTATTATTTGATATATAATCATGAGGGACCTGAGATAAGTCAGAGAAAGGTGGGTTATAAAATGTTTGGGAGAAAATTTAAACTTTTTTTCTTTGGGAAAATTAATATTAAAGTTTCACCAAGAGTCAGTGGTGATATTTAGTAATATTACTTATCAAAATAAGTAATTATAAATTGATCACATTGCTAAATGAGAACTTCCAGAGGTTTCCATTCAATAAAATTTCCTGAACAGGTGGTGTGACATTCTGAGCCATCTCCCCATGAAAGAATTAGGGAACACTGAGCCAGTTAGCATCCCCTCCCCCATACACCATCCTGCCCTACAGCCCCGAGTGAAACCCTCACTACAACTCTAGTGTGTGCTGTTGGACAGTGGACAGTCTACAGGTGTGAGTTAAAGATGGACAGCTGCCTTCCCAATATGACGGCCACAGCGATGTAGGGCAGGCCTAGATCTAGATGTCCCCCAAGGACCCTATGTGCTTGTAGATGTGGCTTCTGGAAGGAACTTAGATTTGGGGTGCTACTGCTGCTCATCAGGGTCTGGTGGGAAGAGGCCATTTGCTGGCAATAGGATCTGGAAGGATTATTCTGCCTGGCTGGCTTCGCCTTTTCCTTTCTGCTTCCTGGCTACCATGATGTGAGCTACTCTCTCCCTCCAGGCCCTTCAACCATGCCTGCCTGCAAGGACTTGGAGTGAGCCAAAGGAAGCCTCTCCTCCCTCAAGATGTGACGTCAAGTACTTCGTCCCAGCAACCAGGAAAGTGACTGACAACCTTGGTAAGAGCCACCTTCTCTCTGACAGCTGCTCCTGGAGAAGCTCTGCTGTGCCTGCTGGGAGAGTCTCCAAGGTAGGAGCAGCTGCCGGGCAGGGGCAAGTTCAGGGACTACTTGGTTATGGTCACTGTGTCACTTCTGTTTTGTTCCCTGGCTTTATGTAGATGATACTATAAAGTATTTAATTCTTTCCCTTATAGAATTGAAATAGGCTAATTGTTAAACTTAGCCAAGAAAGTTAATTCTGTTAGACTTCCATAAACTGCCGAGTTCTCGGAAATGCTCCAGCTTGGACTTTCTTGGTTCAGTAAAAATCTTACAGTTAAAAGTGCCATGTTTCCTGTGCCTCTGTGGTACCTCCTGGGTGCTTCTGAGTGGTGTTTGTCTCTGTGAACTATGACCAAGGTAGCAGAGTGCAGTGTGGTCAGGATCACCAAGGTGTCACTCACCGTGTAATAAGGCAAATAACCATCTCTCTGCCAAAAGCTTAGACTATGGAGACATCATTGAGTTTTTCCATCACCTGCCTTGTCTCACCAATGGCCAATCCATATCAGGTCCATTTTCCCTCAACACCATGCAAAGATCTCCTCACCTTCTGCTTACGTCTCTGTCCCTCTATGACAGACCATCATATTTTCTCCTGGTACAGCACCAAACACTTCTCCAGAGAAGTCTGGGCATCTGCTCCTCCCTGTCATTATTATATTTGCAGTGCGCTTTTCATAGAAGAGATCAATTGGACTGAACACCTTTGGTTCTAGTCACATTCTTCCCTGGGGCGACCTCGCTGGCTGCTCAGTCGGCCCCACAAGGTCTGCCTCGGCCAGGGCCACCATCCTTCTCACTACTGCAATGGTCAGATCTTATCGCAATCTCTCTTTTGTAGAAGCCTTTGTGCCATCTCAGTCATGTAACTTTCATGTAACTCTCAGTCATGTAACTTTCCCCGTCATGTATCTTCACAGCCTGTGTGCCACTGTGTGGCTCTTGAAACTCTTCCTTGTTGGATCTGCACACCTATGTTAGTGCTGTCCATTTTCCACCCATGATCGGCCCCGTGTTGTGTGTCGGAGGCAATTCCAGCTCATACTCAGTGACTGTCTTCTCAGTGAAAGAAAAACAGCATCAGAAATGGAATCCTTCCAAGTGAGCCCCCAGCTGCCCTGGCCATAGCCTTCAGTGTCCGAGTGCAAGGCCAGCCTGTTCGCAGCTCCTCTCAGTCTGCTCAGGATTCCTCGCTCCCTGTTGCAATTTCTGCCAGAGTTTCTTGACCCCACTCTTGACCTCTTAAAGGTAAACAGCTCTACTGTCCCTTGGTCTTGGGAACCAGTTAGTTAAAAAGAAAGAGATAGTCAGCCATTGCTTTCTTAGAACCCAAATCATAAACTTTTTTGTTGATTTCATGATGTTTATTTTGCAAATATCCATTTATCTCTCTCTCTACCTTCTCTCAGCGTTCCAGGTAGAGATAACAAGAAAGTAGGAGAAAGGGAAAATTGATGGAAAGTGTTGTGAGGCAGCAAGATCTACTCATATCAAAAGTAAAGTGTGCGTGTGTGTGTTTGTGTGTGCTCGTGTGTGTGCGTGCGTGCATGCGTACGTGTGTGTGTGTGTGCGTGTGTGTGTGGTCTGTTTTGAGACAGAAACGGGAAATTCTAAAGGCCCTTGTCTGCCCCGTACTTACTGCCCAGCCCAGGCCCGCTCCACCTGCGGCCGGTGCCTCCTGTCCCGGGGCTCAGCTGCGGACACGGCTCCGGTGTTCACCCCCGGTACCAGAGCCCCTGGTCGCCTCCTTCACGTCAGGCAGGAGCTGAGCACCAAGCACGGCCATCTGTGCCTCCTCCTGCCTCCTCAGTGCGGTCTCCTCCTAATGCCAGTGCCAGCACCGCGCCAGTCTTCCTGCACCCTGGCTCGCTGGCGTGAGGAGGCTTGTGGCCTGCCCTTCAGAGGGACTTTGCTGCTGCCCCTGGGGGTGGAGGGGGGCGTCGCCTCTCTGCTCCAAATGTGCCTACATCTGGAGAAGCCGGAGCCAGGAACAGGACGTGAAGGCCTCCTGTGCATCCCCGGTGCCGCGGCTATGGACAGACACCGGGTCATCCGCCGGACACTGCTGTTCTGTGGGTCAGAGCCGGCCGTCCCCAAGCAGGAGTCCGGCTGCAGAGCTGTCCGCTTGTCCCCTGCTGCTCGGCGGACTCGGCTTTGAAGGCCCCGTCCGGCCCTCAGCGTTTTCTGCTTCCGGCTCCAGAAGATGAGACCTTACTTGCCTTCCGAGAGGCCTTCTGGCTTCCACACCCCGGTTTTAATTGTCCATCAGGCCCCTCCAGCTCTGTGGTCACCAAGACCCTTCTGTCTTGGTTACTGCTTGTCACAGGTGTCTCCACCGCCGGATCAGACCGGTTCGGGCAGCCTTGTCAGGGAGGCTCGGAGCTGGGAAGTGTTTCCATGACCCCCGAGCTCCTCTCGCCCCTGCCGCAGGGGCTTGTGCCCCGCTGGATGGCGGGTGGTCCCCTCCAGACTTTCACGTTTACTCCTCCTTCATCAGGATCCGCTTTC
>PVIR01012118.1:0-45399 GCA_004026965.1 Petromus typicus | reverse complement strand
ACCTAAGTTGGCTGCATCTTCCTCCCAGGGCAACTGGACGAGGACAAGCGCGGCAATGGCTGTGTACTTTTTGGACCCACAAAGTAGAGGGGCCTCTGGCCTCCAAGGTTAGCTCCCACCCATTGCCCCTTGTCCCCTCCCCACCCCACGTCAGACATGGCTCCCTGATAATGCACATTTGAAATCTGACTTATCAATTCATAGCATACCACTTTTGTTTGTGTGATAATTTTTTTCTTAATAGAAAACTGAGACAGCTAATCCCAGCAGACGATTCCAGTGACTAATCCCCACAAACGTTGTGTGATCTAACATTTTCTTTTCTGAGAACACAAAAGACGCAGAATGCTGGTCTCTTTCTGTGTAAGAGGCCAGACATCAGGGAGAGCCATTCTTCTACCTCGCGGTGGGCAGCGGGGTGTGTTCAGAAGCAGAGGTATCAAGCGGAGCCGACAGTTTGACCTTGACCCATCCGGCTGGCTCACTGTGTTTCTTTTTACTGAAACACCATCAAGAATTTATAAGAGAAATAAAGGATCTGTTAAGAGCCGATGGTCACAAAGGCAGCTTTCCTGGCTGTAGATTCCAACCACCACCCTACCCGGGTCTCCACGATGTGCAGAGAAGGAGCAATAGAGACTGGGATTGTCAGTCTGTGTCCCTCAGCCCCAAGAACTGGACACCAGCCCCGCTCTGAAGGATGCTCCCCTCCGGCCCCTGGAGTCAGTCTGGCCTCAGTCCGCTGGAGCTGCCCTCACGAAGTGGGGAAAGGACGCATTTATTTCTCAGTTATGGAGGCTGGAAGCCTGAGCTGCAGGGCCCAGGGCTGACCCCTCTGAGGTTTGTCCACGGTCATCTTCCTACGTATTTACAGTGGCATCTCTGAGTGTCTATGTCTTGTTCTCTCTTATAAGAACACCAGGCAGATTGGATTAGCGCCATCCTAATGATTTTACTTTGTCTCAATCACCCAAACTCTATCTCTAAATACCACCAAATTCTGAGACACTGGAGTGGGCTGCAGCACATGTATTTTGGGGACACATAACACACAACATCGAGTGGCCCCACTCTGTGCCAGTCTGCGTGCTCTTCCTCGACCGCCCACTGCTCACAAAGCTTAGAGCTCAGGAGCCGACCTTGAACCACAATCTGCACACCGCAGTGACCCTGTTTTTGTATTTCCTCCCTCCGCAGACTCAACTCCCCAAGAACACAGATAGTCTTCTAATTCTCCTTTGTGAGATCTGACACGGTCATCCAGGAACATTTTCTGGTTCATTACTTCAGACCCGCTTTCACACCTTCAGAGGTTCTGTGTGCTACAATCCTCCTCATCACAGAGCACAAATCTTCATTTGCAATCTGGTTTATTCTGTGAGGATTTTTGGTTCTAGGGGGGACTTTTGGTACTGGGAATCAAACTCAGGATCTTGTGCTTGCAAACCAGGCACAGGAACCACTGTGCTAAATCCCTGTCCCAAATTTCTGTCGTTTGATCTAATCCCATTTCTTGACTATTAGTGTTTTTCTTGTGCCTTTGGAGTTCTGTTGAGAAAGTCTTTGGCGATGTCTGTGCCAAGCGTTTCGCCTGGCTGACTTCCAGCAGACTATCTCTGTGTGAACAGTTCAATCTCTGACCACTTTGGTTTCAGTTCAGCATGTGGTAAGAGAGCAGGTCTAGATTCCTTCTCCACACAGCTCACAACCATCCTGCATCTGTCTGGCTGCTCAGGACATCAGAGTGATGCTATCAGACGGGCAGGAGAGTCACTGGAGGACACGCCACAGATAAGACAAGAACAACGGGGGCTGCGGTCAGTGGAGACACCTTGCTGTGTTCGGGAAGAGCTGCAGAGGAGGCTGCGTGGGCCTGGCCGCCCTCACCAGTGTGGCTTCTGTGGGCAGTCATTTCTTCTCCCCGAGGAGCTGCCGGCCCCACCTCCTGGATATGCTGTGAGTCTGTCCCCCGAGGGTTCTTTCATACGTGTGTCAACAGCCGAGGAACCGTAGCCTGATCAAGTTCCACTACCGTCTGCGGTGAGCTGTCTGAGAACGGGAGCTGGAGTCTGCCTCCCTGTCTGCTGAGTCTTCCCAGGTGGCGGTGTCCCTCCTGTTCCACTGGGAACATGCTAGTGTCCTGAGTCACTGCTGTGACTGGAAGTGGGATATCTTAATCAGTTTAGACTGCTATTTGAAGAGCACCAGAGGGCTTCCTAAAACTATGAACCCCATGCTGATCACCCCCCAAAGCCCCTATCCTCACTTTCCATAACCCTATCAGTCAGGCTTCAAAATATGAATTTTAAGGGTCATAAATATTCAGACCACAATGGGGAAAATTTACTTCCCACAGCCAAAGCTAGTGTAACGTCCACCTCTACGGCTCCCCAGGGCAAGGCTCTTCCTGCCACCTCACATACACACGCCAAGAAGCTCACCCACTGAACCAGGGTGTGGCATGAGCTTGGGCAGGACTCTGCCATCTCGTCTCCAGATGACATGGGCCATGTCACTGTAGTCTCTTGTGTGTTAGTTACTCTTTGAATAATCGAGCCTTCTCCTCCCCCTCATGCAGTGGCTGCATATTTGCCCCACGGAACAGGATTAGGAAATACAGGATGTGCTTATTGTACATGACTGCATGTACATGAGGGCAGCCCCCCATTTCATCAACCGCTTCTGAGAACCAGCTCAGTTCTAAGTCCAGAAGTGGATTGCGATGTTTCATTTTGGTGTCTTCCACCCGTCTTTGGCTCACTCGCTCTGAACCACTTTCTGTCTGTACAGACCAAGCAGTTTCCTCTCTGGCTGCCCCTCGGGGAACTGTGGCGCCCCAGTGCTGCTGCAAGTCAGTGCCCATCCATGCCTGTAGCTGCCAGCCAGGGTTTGCTGCCTAGTGTAGCCACGTGCCCACTTTGCCTCAGAGAGACAAGTGCATCCCGGCCTTGGCCACTCTCGGATCCCTCCTCTAACACCAGCGGCGCAGTGCTGTAGCCCCGGCCTGCCGTCATCCCACCCTTAGAAAGGCATAATCACTGAGCAGGGAACCGTTCGGCCCCATTTACTCAGCTCTTTGCTTTAGTAGAAGCGGTATCCTCCAGACCTGCTGCAGAGGACAAGTCGGCTGGTGGCTTCACTGGCCCTGAGCAAAGAGTTGATTCCACCATGCCGCTTTCTCTAAGCCTCGTTGCTTCTTCCTCAGTATTCTCACTCTGGCATCTCCCCTCCATCCGCGGTGGGTCATCACCTTTGACAGTCACAGAAGAACCATCTAAGAAGCACACTAGGACCAGTCGCTGGTTGCAGGCATCTGTCTTGGGTATCTTCGGTCACAGGAGCCTGTCTCTCACCTAGCTCCCACTTCCCACCCACACTGCACAGCTCAGCTGCTCCATACACCTTCGAGTTCTTGCCGGTAAGGAGTCCTCATGTTCTGCCTCTCCAGGTGAACTGCCCACTTCCTTCTTGAATGGGGGACATCCCCACCAGACTATGCCAAGACTCCTCTCAGGTCTCTGCTTGGCCGTATGAGGTGAGACTGGAGAAAGAACTGTATCTTCCGGGGCTGCTGCCTCAGCTAGTCTTTGAGTGCAAGCTGTTCCCTGTAGCAGGATGGCCGGAGGGGTCAGGACAAAGTGACTGTGCAGAGCTCTCCAGCACATCCACCCAGATGACACGTTCCGGCTTCACAGCCGCCCCAGCTGGCAGTGTAGGACCTGCTGCATCTTTCAGTCCAGCCTCCCTGACCTGGCACTGTTGCCATAACAGCCCGACCCTGGTTTTCAGCAGCCTTTCTCCCCTGCTCCGTCCACACTGCCAGCGATGTCTCAGTGGTGTTCACAATTGGCAAGGTGAAGCCTGGAGTCTTACGGCAGGTAACCAAAGGCTGTCCACTGCGCAGAGACTGTCCTCACACACCTGGGGAGGCTTTCCCCTTAAGTGAACCCGCTGCAGCCTCCTGCGGGTCGCAAAGATGCGCCAGCTTCGTGAAGCCCCTGCAAACAGTCTTCAGTGTCATCTAGGGTTCTCTCCGAGGCCCGGCTGCTCAGGGCCACTGAAGACGACAAGCTCACCCAGTTCGCTCAGAATCTGCCCAGCTTTATTACTGATGTTCGTTCAGTGAAACCCTCTAGTCCCTGGTACACTGGACAGCTGGTCACCCTATGTATCCACCATTGCCTCACCTTTGGCCCCCAAACTGTGTATATATGTGGCTTAGTTGGAGGCTGACAACAGGGACTCTACAAACCAGGAGTGAGGGCAACCCACTTTGGGTCTCCCTTCTGTCTCTCTGAGGCAGAAGCTATCTCTTGGGGGAAAAAAAACGCAAGAAAATGTCCTGGGGAAGTCTCCACGGGCTCTAAAACAAGGCAGCCACCCAGTCGCGTGGCCTCACCTCACTGTGCCCCTCAGAGGCTGCTGGGATGCTCCAGCACCATGCACAGCACCAGGAGGGTGCCATGGGCACTCCCTCCCGTACGGGTCGCTGCAGGGTGCCACCTCGCTGGCACCATGCCCTGCCAGACTCAGCTGAGCAGTTTCCATGCACAGAGGGGAGGTCCAGCCGGGGCCTTAGGGCCACGGTGTCCATCAGCAGGAATGAACAGGGAGGGAGGGCACTCGGCAAATGCTGACTGCATCCCTGATGCTGCTTCATTGGAGGCATCAAGGAAGGAAAACACAGTTGCTGAGTTTGCTTCTTGCCTACTTAATCATCAGCAACAAAGATCACACTGCACGTAGGACCCACCTCAGGGTGAGACTAACCTGAGAGCCGAAGACTCCAGATAGTGTGCGGGTGTGAGTCAACTGAATGGAAGGGCACGCGCACACACACACACACACAAGCACACACACACGTGCATGCTCACACACACGCATGCACACACACGTGCGTGCTCACACACACATGCGCGCACACACGCATGCACACACACACACGTGCATGCTCACACACACACAGAGGAAACTTTCTCCTCTGACCAGCAGAGCAGGTCACACTCCGGGTTACACACAAGACTCGCTCTCCACGTTCCTCTGAGTGTCGCTGTGTCAGGTTACTTCAGCAGCATCTCACTGTCCTCTCAGCCGCCAAAGCAGGGGCTCTCCCACATGCCTGTGCCTTCTGGGTGAGCTTCCTGTGGTTCCAGGCTGGGAACACAGGTCACAAGATGAACTTAAGAAATTAAAGACTTTATACAGGGCATAAACTACACAGGTGACAGAGTGGCTGAAAGGTCAGTAGGGACAGTGCAGTGCTTCCGAGGCCAGTACCTGGACAGCAGCCATGACCTGATGCTGGGGTGCGGAGGGTGCTCTGGGCCAGGCCAAGAGCAGGGGCTGCGGGGCAGACACAGTCATGGCCAGAACGTCTTGAAGCTGAGAAACTGGGGAGATGGCTCTTCCGCCGTGAAACTGTGGCCTGAGGTGCTGCCGCTCCTGTGGGCAAAAGCCAGTCAGAAGTCGGGGACCAGGAACCTGGGAACCAAGGGCCCCCGGGGGCCCCTCAGGGATATAGGGGGACTACAGGAGGAGGACGGACTGTCAGCGGCCAAGGGATGTCCCTTTCTGGTGAGTACAGCAGGTGCTTCTGTTTGCCTACTCCTCAGGAGGCCACACACTGTATGCGTGTGGAGAGTGTGTGTGTGTGTGTGTGTGTGTGTGTGTGTGCATCCATGTGTTGTCTTATTTACTTGTTTCTGAATGCAGATGAAGAAACTTGGGCTTGGTGCATTGTGTAACTTGTCAGGAGCAGGTTGCAAGTGGCAGAACCACATCCCGAAGAGCACGCGTAGCCTCCACTCCTGTAGACAGAGACCAGTGGGCAAGACCACACTGCTCTTTAGTTTTTACTCACATTTGAGCAAGAGACATTGGCAAGGCTAAGTGATCCCTGCATCCAGGCCTCTACCTGTGGGTGCGGGAGCAGCACCAGGTAACGCTGTCTTGGGAGTGCTCTTCCTGTCTACAATCCACCTCTTTTCGCTTGTTTGGGATTCAACAGCTTTACTTTATTTAGCAAAGAAGCTGATGCTGGTAAAGGTGAAGCTTTAGCAATTGAACAGCCCTGCATAGGGCTAAGCTCCAGCACAGCATGGCTCACTGAGCTGTCCCTCTGTCTACAGAAAGAACAGAGCATCTATTAGAAGCCAAGGTCAGCAATAGTAAATCCCAGCTTCCAAATTAAATTTCTCAGCCTTCAGCATGAGCCCGCGGGCCCACAGCTCCCAGCACAGTGGCTTTGCAACACCTAGAGGGTGGCTGGTATCAGACCAATCCCGTGAGCCCAGCTGGGTCTCCTAGCTCCCATGCGGGTTTGCACTCCATCAGATGTCCACACTCAAAAATGAGGAAATGAGGATAATTGCTCATGCAGATATGACCTGGGAGGTTCAGCCACAGGCACAGTTCTATACTGATGCAACGCTGGACTCTGGAAGCCCATCTCACTTCACCATTTCCTTCTCCTTCTATTCTCCTGCTCCTCTTCTCCCTCCTCTACTCCTCCACCTCCTCTACACCGGGAGTGACCCCACTGCCACGTCATCATCACTCGAAGCTCAAATGTGATCTCTGACAAAGAGGAGGGCAGCTCCGAGCTGTAGACAGAAAAGATGAGGAAGCCACTCCCACCCACACTGTGCAAGAGAGAATTTCCGAAATAAACACTCAATAAATTCCTAAGAGACCCAAGCAGAGCATGGGGTGTGGGGACTCACGGGCACCGGGAGACCACCCCAAAGGCCAGAGTCCCCCGCGCCCAAGGCTTCTGCCCCGTATCTGGGGATCTGCCTGCGGAAGGCAGACAAGAACCATGATCACTCTCCCTTCATTTCCCTCCCTCTGACCAGGGAATACATCTGTCTCATACGTTACAGTCTAGATCTTCACCCTCACTCTCCACTTCACCAAGGTTGATCCCAGAAAGGTACATCACACTCCTTATTGCAGGAAAGAAAAACAACGAAAACAAAGCCCGCAGCCCAGGAAATGTCAGTGACCTGCTTCCTTCGCCAAGGCTCTCAGCTCTAGTGCGTGATGCCAGGCTGGTTTTACTGACTGTCTGCTCCTCCTCCCAAGGAGCTGCTCCGTGGATGGCGCCTGGCAGGTGTGTTCATCTCACTGGGCACCGCCCTCGGCTCAGACGCTCCTGTGAGAGTCTGAATTGCCGTAGGTGCACTGTGGGAGGATGTATGTGAGGCTGTGCACAATCCACAGAACTGCCGTCCACAGGAAAGTGGAGGCCAGGGCAAGGGGATCAGCACGCTTTAAACAGTTCATGTCAGTAATCATTTTTATTATGAAATATGAAACATAACCACAATGTACCTTAAAACATGAAACTGCATTATCCTCATACTCTTGCCATTTATGACGAGATTTGTAACTTCTCTCTTTCTACTTAAAAAAGCAATACTCATCTTATCAGTGGGTCTGGAAAGACGTTCTATTTACTTGGAGACAATTGATGGTGGAAGAATTGCGCTCTGTGCTCTAACGGCTTCATTTTCCGTGGCCATGGAAAGTCGCCCGCTCCCAGGCCACACCGAGCAACTGCAACAGCTTTTCCTGATGAAGACCAGCATCTTCGGGATGGTCACTGCAATTCTGTCCTCTGCTCCTGCTCGGGGGTAAGGCTGGGGAGGCTGAGCTGGCGATAGGTCTGTCACCATCACTGGGCCCTCCCCTGCTAAAGTCAGATGAGAATCGTTTCTCTTATGGCATGTGCCTAGATCTACACCGAAGCCTCATGTGATCCTAGGTGGGGCTTCTCAGAGGTGGCCAGATCCAAGGTGTGTGATGCTGGAATCAAGGGTGTGTGATGACTAAATTAGTCTACTGATTGCTTTGGGATAGTTCTGAGGTGGATGAGTAGCGCCAGCCAAAGGATAGATACCCTGGGTGCATAGAAAGAAGGCAGACTTGCTGCTGCTTCTCCTACTTTGCTGCCTTTTTTCAGCTACAAAGCGTTTCTCCACTGGGACACCCTCTGCCCTCCACCCTGTCTCGAAACAAGCCAACTATGGACTGAAACCTCTGCAGACTGAGCTACAGCCAGCTTGTCCTTTAGCCTCAGGTGTTGGTATTTGTCTCAGCGATGCAAAAAGACACTTTCCTTCCCTGGAAGCCCTGAGTCTCACTGATGCTCCACACACAGATGACGTTTACCTGAGTCAGCGCTGGTGTTCTCTGCAGGAAAACGGATTCGGGGGCAGCAGTGCAATGCTTCATGTTTGGGCAACTGTTTACCTTTCTCTCAAGCTCTGTGAGTCTCAGGTCCAACAAAATTCTTAAGGAGACAATGTGATGGATTTCTCTGGGCTTTCTCTGTGCATCACACGGTGGAGACCTCTGTGTGATGAGGTGGCTGCAGCAGTTTTGCTTAGCTTTGCTTGCAGCTGACACTACACCAGTCTCATGGCGTGAGGTCCCCCTTTCTAGCTAATGACAAGAAGTGTGCTGTTCAGAGGCACCTAAAAGACTGAGGTTAGGGCTTCCACTATACAGCCACATGCTCCCTGACCTGGGCACACTACTGACTCATTTAAGCCTCAGTATCTCATCTAAGCCAGTCCTCCCTCACTCCTCTCTGGGTTCATGGCAGAGAGCCCTGTAAAAAAGGACAGATTAAAAAGATAAGAGCATAACAAATTTATTTAATACTAGTTTCGTGTCACACAGGAGCCTTCAGAAACAAAGGTCCCAGGACCCAGAGAAGACTAGTTTTATGTCGAATTGTACTTGCAGGACACACCAGTCTGACCTCATAGAAATAAACCAGGCAGAAGCTAGTGAGCCTGAAGGTTCAGCTTCTTCTTGGCCTCTCCACATGACATTTCTTCCTCTAGGTTTAGGAGTGATATGAGAGTCTCATAAGTGAAGGAGAGTCATAGGAGATACTTTCAGGAAAGATGGGTCAGAAGACTATTTTATGTTGAGTCCTCAGGGACCCAGATGTGGAGAATAAGAGAGCAACCTTCTTGCTCCTGCTTCTTCCCAACTTCTGAGGTGACATGTTTGAGTAACCTTTTCTACTTCCCATCAATAGGATTCAGAACATAAACAAGTTAGAAATTACCTGTCACGCAAGGCCACCGAATGGTCTGTCCAACCACATGCTCACACCCTCACTCTTCGGCTCATCCTACCAGCCATCCTAAGTACAGTCTCAAAGTTAAAACTCAGCAAAAGGTCATCCTGGAAGAGCAAACTGCGAGCTCAGTCTCTCTCCCTAGTAATTTCATCTACTGTAGATAAGAATCAAGGTTATCAATTTATCTCAACAGCTTTATTGTCTGTCTGTACCACAGATCATTTTTTTAATTTTAGAAAAAATGCAGGAGGTAAATCCATACCTATATAGATGAATGCACACACATATATGCATATACTGAAACCATAAGTGTCGATTCTGCTGTAAAGTCCACTGTGAGTACTAGTCACAGCAGAAGAGCACAATTTATCTTCCGCAGTGCGCTGCTCCCTGGTCAAGGGCCCACGAGCGAGTGAGAAGGCCGCCAGCCGCGGGTGAGCGGGACCTCGGGAGCCCGTCCACTTCTCCAGCTGGCTTATCAGTTCTCGAAAATCAATGAATCTCTACTTAATTTCCCCTTCTAAATGTTAATGTTATAAAATAATCTGCAATAAAGTACTTTCAATGCTATGCAGATACACAGTGTTTATGTTTGTGTTCTTGGGTATATAGTACTGAGATAAAAGATATTTTTACTATCATAAGAGATAAACAAGGACCAGAACTGTAGCCTAGCTATCTTTTGTTACACAGATTATAAATGGTACATATTCAATAACTAACTTTTCTAATGAAATACTGTACATGGCAATTACTTTAATAACTATTTTTCTAAAGGATCATAAATTTATCCCTTTAATAGTCCCCCCAAAACAGATTTACCACTGCTTCAGGCTGATAGAGCCTATGGGAAATGTAGGGCATTCAATTTCAAAGAATCCCTCATTAAAACAATTCACGAGCTGTTCGGCCGTGTCCTGAGGTTTCCCTTCTCTAAGTGCTGATAAGAATGGGAGATGTGGTAATATTTATTAATATTACTCGGTGCCAGATGCCGTGCTGTGCATTTTACACGACTGTTGTCAAAAAACACAATTACAACATGTAAAGATCTTAATTGCCTTTGCTTGTAGTTCTAGTTCAGACAACATTTTGTTCCATAAAACAGAATAAAACGTTCCCATGTGCCAAGCAAAGGAGGCTAGTTTTCAGGACAGCAAATGGACGGAAGACGTCAGGAGCAAAGACTAAGGCAGCCCTCGCTTCTCACAGCCACTTGCCTTGCGAGGCAGGGACTAGGAGACAGCATGAGTTACTAGTTATCACCAGGCTACTTCAGGCTGGTTTTTCTGATGAGGATTAGAGCGTGCCCGTTAAAGTGGGCTGCTTGGAAAGTTGGCTACCGACGCTCTGTCTCCTGACCTTCAAAGCTCAGATTGCAGCTTGGTCTGGGTTTAGTGGAACTTTTCTCCAAGTGACTCTGCTCTGATTTTCCGCCTGGCCCACTGGGACCCAATGATGCAGCTCAGTTCAAAACAGAGAGTGACCTTCTGTCGTTTTTACCTAACTCCCCGGACAACGCAGTGGGGAGACCAAGGCTTGGCGAGCTTTTCTCTCCTGCCGTCACCTATTCCTGGTGAGTGACTAACACATTCTCAGTTCAAAACCTACTCAGACTCCCAAGACCAAAAGTAAGTAATTTAAAATAGCAAGTCAGTGGATAATACCACGATATTAGTGTTATCGGTTAGCTTGTCAAAGGTACTCATCTTTTTTTCTTCTAGGATAAATATCTCAGGTCAGACCTTCTCCACATAGCCCTAAACCTGAATATTTTCCTTACTGGATTTGTCATCTTCCTGATGTTGCTACAAAATACTTGAGAACATCAGCGTCCGAGGAAGGAAGTTCTGCTGTGCCTCACGGGTCCGGAGGTTTCATGGTAGGGCCTGGCCCTGTTGAGTGGGCTCTGTGGCTTGGCTGTGCCCCACCGCGGTGAAGAAACAGTGACCAAGAAGCAGACAGTGACAGCAGGAGCCCAGGCTCCCAAGAGCCAGCCAAAGCCGGGGCCGCTGGGGACTCACACAAGGAAATCAGAAAGGAGGACACATTGTATCTGTAACTGAGACCAAAACCCTACAGGCACAACCTGAAGGAAAAACGTTTACCTGGGATTCACACTCAGTCTGTACGAGAAGGCTGCACAGGAAAAGCAGCACAGCGCTAGGGCCTGCCAGGGGTCAGACGCTCCCGCCAGAGAACAGGGACACCAGGCGGAGTCCAAGCGGGGACAGACCGCCCAGAGCCACCCCAGGGACCGCCCAGAGCCACCCGAGAGACGCACATCTGCAGCCAGGCTCCACGTTCCGCTCTGTCACCAGGGACTAACCGCAGGGAGAGCACGATGCCTGTGATCCGTTCACATCCCGAAGTAGCACCTCCGAACGCAGGGAACTTGGGGAGAGGACAGGAGATTCGGGCGTGGCTACGCAGGCTGGGGAAGGAGGCTGTGTTAAGGGCAGGACCTCAAGACGGTACAGCGGTTCCCAAAGCCCTGCGCAAGGGCTTTCAAGCACTCGAGCAGGTTTCCCGGAGGATGTCCTCGACTTGATGTCAGCCTGAGCGTTGAGCAAACAGAATGTCCGTCCAGACTGAGTTTTTGGCGCCGCATCCCTCTCTCGTGGTGACCTGCCCCCATGCTCTTTTCTTACTTATATGCTCCAAACTCACTCTGCAGAGCCTGTTTGTTCTTCTACCTTTAATAAAAATTGGCTACTGTTTTGCTTGTCTTGATTAAATTTTTGCTCAGAACAAAAGGAAATACAGCCTATATAGCCTATGGGAAATGTAAGGCATTACATCTGGAAACCACCTGGAGGAGACTCCAGCACCCCAAAACCCAGTAACGGGGAACATTTTTAAGTCTAGACCCTAACAGGACTCACGTAAGTGCCCCTGTGGGGGGCTGTTTCCCTCTCGCTGGAGGAATTGCATTTTCTGATTTTGATCTTGTTCATAGAGGTTAAACCTTGAAGCCACTTTCCATGTGAGACAGGAGCCTACTGAAGGTTCCGAGATTTAAACACAATTTACCATCTTTTGAACTTCAACTAAAACTTTGATACCTTTTTCTTTTTATGAAAAAGCCTCCACATAAAACATAATTACTGTAATGAAGATACATTGTTTCTCATCAAGGATTTATGGTAACTATTTTGTTCAATTTGCTGAGGAATGCCGAATGAGATGGTGGGGGGTAGCCACCAAGAGAAACTACCAAAGATAATTCTTAAGTACAACAGATGAAACAAAGTAGGAGGAAGATAATTATCTGCTGCAGTTAAATATCTATCTCGATGTCTGAGAGGGGAGCACAATGTTTTCAGTCAACGGAACTAGACACCCATCAAAGACAGCATTTTACTTTCTATTCTATTGATGGTGTCCCATAATAAAATAATAATTTGCATTTCTATGGTGCCTTTCATCTCACAGGACTTCAGATGCTAGATTGTCTGGGTTCCTAACAACTCTGAGAGGTAAGTTTTATGCCAACCTAAGGTACTGATCAGAGAAATGACCTTCCCAAGGGTGCAGTTCAGAAAGGGTGCTGGGGAGAGCTCAATTCCATCCCTTGGGGGCATCTCTGTGGGCTCATTTTTACGGTTAAACTCATCTGAAGGCTTTTCTCACCCAAACAGATGTTTGTTTTTAGATCCACCCCACCATTATGTGACATAAAGAATTACATAGGGGAGTGAGCCCCTTTGGAAAGTAGGTACACTGTATGTGATTTTTTCTAATTTCTTTCTGTTACTAGCGAAGGGTTCGTCCACTCCATCCAGCCGCTCGCATGGGGAGCAAGAACTGGGGCAGAACCTCATTTGGAAACCCTGGTCCACAAACTGCACAGTATGTCGGTGTCTTACAGAGTCATGTTTCATTTGTGAGACTAGTTCAGCACTTGTGGACACAGATTTTATGGTTTCTCCATGGATAACGGAATAATAATGACAGACCTAATCTAGGTCACCCCAAACGAGCCTGTGGAAAAAAGTATGAGGCCGGGAGGAGAAGGAAGTTAGGGTACAGAGGGTTGGCAATTATTTCCCAGGATAGGAAGGATAAGAAAGAAGTATGAGAGTGAGCATAAGAACACAAAGTTAGGAAACAAGAACTCCTTTCTATTTATGAGCCACCTCCCATGTGAAAATAATTAATTGAGAAGGCTCCACGGACCTTGGCTCTGATGTAGGCAAAATGAGCACCAACTCAGTGTAAATAGCAAAGTGACCCTTGGGCTGAATCCATCAGAAACCGCCAGCTAATCCCCAAGAGGAGATTTTACCACCGGAAACCACTAACCAACATCTAACTGGGGCTTTCCACTCTGACTAATCAAATATTTCCTTTGTCTGGCTCCCATAAGCATCTTCTAAAAGTTTTCCCCTCGAGCCCTCTGGTGGAACCCTATGCTGCTATACTAAGTGCTGTCTGAACGATGAATCTCTGTTACTCAAATAAATGTGTTAAAATTTTAAGGTGCCGAAATTTGTCTCTCAACACCCCCCATTCAAATTCTTATTTGAATTTAGATGAGAAACAGATTTGCATCTGCTAATCCAAACTCCCCCCATGACTATTCCAAATGTCTTCCAAAAATACTCTTTCCTTAAGTAGTATTTCTGAAGAACAAATGTAGTCTATTAATTGTTGTAAATCACATCAGAGTTTCTTACAGTTTTTGTTGTGGATGTGATTTTTGTTGGAATTTGAAAGAAGATACTACAATATCACTTGTTTAGTTGTCTGAATGTAATGGGGAACTAAAGAACCTAGAAGATGTTGATTACCTTGTCATCTGTCCTCAGAAGAAATGAGCCATGTTCCGAGCAAATGGAAGCACAAAATAGACGCCCCAAGGCGTGGGAAAGTGGCATGTACTGCTCAGTCAATATTTACAATCTGAAGGAATTCGGTTTAATTGGATGTAATTGGATATTGTGGGTAAGAACAGTTTCTTTGCTGCATATCACTATATTTATCTCAAAATGCCGAACATAGCAAACTAAAAATAAAAAGAGGGGAAAACAGCCCAAAACAGCTTCCATGTTCCATGAAGATAGAGACTGCATTCTTTCTCTGCTCTCATCCAATTATGGGGCCTCTGGGGTGCCAACAGGAAATAGCTTTGTTCACAACACAAAAACACTTACCCATCCAGCTGCTTGGCTTTTTGCTTGCTGGACAAAGTGTTTTAGGGATGACGTAATGAGATGTATCTGAATGGATTCTGTACTAGTATGAACTATTTTTAGATGAGAAGAGCTTCTCTCCAATGGCCCGCTCATTTCTCTGAACACTTTTTCAGAATTCTTACATCGCATTTTACGAAGAAGCCAGTCCTGTGGCCTCAGAGGACAGAATTTAATCAAACGATATTTCCTGAAGTACATTACGGGGAGAGCAGAGTCTGCCGCCGTGTAGAGGAGTCTGTTGCTCATTCACGCCATCACCATCCGAGAATTTATTCTAAGACTTGTTTTTCATCATGTGCAGATCCCCTAGTGGTGACATTTCCAAATTTGGATTATTATTTATAAATCTTGATGGTAGCAGAAGTGCCCATCATACTGTGTAGCTGAGTGGTTTTCTCTGCCATGAAGTCAGTATTAGATTTCCAGTTAGCACCTTTGCCAACCTCAGAGCAACACATGAACAGATTAGTTCTCAATCTCTAGCTTAGCAGATGCTCAAAGCAGTGTTACTTGTGTGAATTTCTCTTTCCAAACATCATTTTTTAACCGTTCACCCTATTTTCTGTCATAATCACCAGACTCCACTTGCAGATATATAGTTTTATTAGGGTGTAAAATCCTTGTTCTTTTAGCATGGATAGGATGAATCCTTCTACTTGGGCTCTGTATGTCCATCTTCCTACTGACTCTAAGTCGACGTGGGTTCAGGCTGCCCTCAATCGGGGAGTTCAAGAAGCCATCAGTCTAGTCCCAATTTGTCACTGATCCATTCAGAGGTTAGGACAATGGTTTACCAGCTCTCTGCCTGAGACTCTTCCAACTTTAAGTGGAAAGAAATATTAAGAAGCTTGTGTAGATCTCACACATCTTCATCCCACTCAGTCTCTGGCTCCTCTTCTCACGAGGACACTAATCTCATCAGACGTGGGCTGCACCCTCTTGGCTCCATGTAATCCTAATTAGTAGGTTACTCCAAGTACAGCCACAGTGGAACGTAGAGTTTCAGCATATGAATTTGGGAGGAGACATAATTCAGCCCACAACAGGTCATATGATCCGGTCTGCCACTCTACAACATGACCAGTCTGTCAGACTGCTGATGCCCACTATTCTACTACGCATACAAGAATTTTTTAAGAATTTAAATAAGCAATTCAGGAAAATGGGATGTTTGTTTTCCAGCTGTTTCTATCAGCTGAAGTCAGGTAACCCACTTCCAGCATAAATGACATGTGTGTGTTCACACGAGACTCAGATGCTCTGTGTGACCCCAGAGCGGGGTCAAAAGCAGAGTGACGTCTTCACTGAGGCCCCTGTGAGGGGAAACAGAAGTGTTGTGCTGGCTTCTCAAGGTCATTGTATACGTACAGAGGCGTTGTCGGGGTCCATGCACCTACACACTCAGACGAGACGCGAGAGGCTTGGTTCAGATGCTAAGCCCCTCTCCTCCACCCAGGGACACTTTGAGAAGCTTGCCTAACCCAGGAAAGGCCCGGCTTGCCTTTCTGTGGAAAAGGGTGAGGCCATCCCCACACGGGGGCTTGTAGAACTAACTGAAGTAACACACGTACAGCCCTAGGTATTGGATCCTCTCCACAGTGAAGCTCTCTGATCCTTGACTCCAGCACACCGCTCCAGTTCAGTGAGCCGGTTTGAGGGAGTTCCGGGGTGCCCTGCGCCACAGAGTCTTCAGTCCACTGCAACCAGCATGCGCGCCGTCAGTGAGGCAGAGGACTGGGGGAGAGCGCGCATTTCCACATCTGACAGCTACAAAGCAAGAGATCGTGGGGTCACGCCGCCTGTCAACTCGGGCCAGCATCTTCCCTTTGGTCTGTGGGCTGTTGTGTCCCTGACAACACAAGAGAAGGAAGCTAGGCCTCCCCAAGGGACTGATTTTCTCAAGAGGAAAAGCCACCAGGTTAGCGCCGACCATGAGCTCACTCGCTCTGCAAGCAAGCCAGACTCTAGCAGACGTTTCCTCCGTGAGCTGTGAGGACCGACCCCTGTATGGAAGGGTCTTTCAGAAGGGAATGGACTGCATGGTTCCGTACGAAGAAAGCCCAGTGGTCTTGTGTCAGTTGTGTCTTTTGTCACCTGAACAGAGATCAATTTAACAGGAGCTACTAAATGATGAGGTTGGCACTCAGTAGCTGCCGACGGAGCAGCTGCTCACTGCTTCCTTCCACGTCCGCCCCAGTCTGCTGACTCAGCGATGCTGCACCGACACAGAACCAGCAGGGCGAGCATCGGAGCCCTGGGTTCAGCCCGAGACCCACACCTGCCTTGCGGCTGGGAATGCTCCCCTGAGCCGAGAACCTCAAACTCTCAGCGACGGCTTGGCTGTGTGGGTGGAAATGCACTGGGCATACCTGGCTTTCTCCGCCCTTCCCTGCACTGCTCTGCACGATGGGGTAGCAGAGCTCCTGTGAAGGCAACATCCACACTCAGGGTGTTGCTTCTCTCAGCTGCCAGTGGGAAGCACAGAAAATATCTCAGCAGGATTTGAGGCAGCCAAGACCTGAAGTCACATCTCTCCTTCAGAAATAATGCTCCCTTCCACAGCTTCTGGGGTCCCAGTGTGTGCAGTTCTCCCAAGTGGAGTTACTCTTCCAATTAGGGTCACCCTCATAACATTTGGGGCAAAGTGAGCACAACCCTCCCATTACTCCACAGTTTTCTGTCCACTATGAGAAAAGCAAGACTTCTGAGAGGCAAGCAAGTCTGTCAATCTTCCAGATGTGGAACAGCCACTTACATGCAAGTGAACTGACCCAGAGTTGCTCTGAGGCCACAGTCTCCTGCTCTTCACACTCTGTGGCATAACAACACCCACTTAGATGCTTCCTGTGGCAGTTGGCATAAGGCCGAGGTGGCTCACATTGACTTTCTGTACCAGAAGGAAAGCTAAACTGTCCACACCTGCGGTGGTGGATGGAGGTGGGAGTGACGATGCGTACCACAAGTGTGGACCTGCTGTGAACCGCTCGAGAGGACTGGCTTCAGCCTTTGTTGAACAGGGTGGTGTACAGAGAAGCCTGGGCTGGAAGAAGCATCTCGGGAACCTACATGGTTCATTCCTTTCCCCAAACTCTTCAAGACATAGTTAGGCTTATGTAGACCTCCATGCAATGGCGGCATTTTCTAAAATTCTTTTATCTCCTTTACCCAGAAATCTACAAAACATTCCACTGGATACAAGAGAATTTAAGCACAGTAACTTTTTGAATAAGGAGAGAACAATCTCTTTCTTGTTTTATCTTAATTATTTTAATATGCTAAGCAAAGCCTTTTCAGGGGTCAAATCATGTCCTGATGCTGTGCTGTAGTCAGACAGCGGAGCCACTCGGGGTTAACCGAAGCGGTTCCACTGAGTTGTTCACACTTAAATTCAAAGGGTGCACTGAGTAGATTTAAACCTCAGCCATTGTGCAAATAGGCTAATAAATCTCCTTGAGACTATAAATTCTGTATCAGTGCAGGAGCCCGGAAAGCCACAGGCAAATATTTGAGCCCCCAGTGATCCCCACCATCTGGCATTTATGGCTCTGAGGCATCCTCCCTTTGAGTAATTTCTAACTGATGGTGTACACCAATGCAGAGACGTGGCTGCTGACGCTGACGTGGGCAGGACCGGGGCTCCTGCCCCGCACACATCCTCTCCTTGGGTTTTCGTATGTTTGATGTGAGGGAGGTGCTTCAGCCAGCATGAGCGCAGAGCCGAGCCTTCGTCTGCCCATCCTGCAGGAACCGGAACTTTCCACGATTCCTAGCATGAGCTCAGCTGCAGATGACTCATCAGTGGAGTCTTCAAGTAAGACCCCAGCCTGGCCAGTGTCTGACTGGCTTGTGAGCAACCCTGGCCCATGGAAATCCCTCCAACTGTGAGGTGACACATGTGCGTTCATTTTAGCTGAAAGTTTGGGGCAATTTGTTACATGGTCAGAAATAGCTCTCATGCCCAACACTGGTGTTTGGTCTTTGAATTCACCACATACATTCTTTGGCTTGTACTGTTCTCATCACCATAATCGTCGTTAGCCTTGCTCAGTGTCTGTCCATTTCTATATGTCTTTCAACACCCATGTCAACTTCTGTGCTCCTCGGAGCCTTCCACACTACTTCAGCCCATGATAACTTTCTCTTCCACAAAACAGAGAATGTGGTGACTTGATGAAACCAAAGACCCTCAGAGCACTCACTCATCCCTAACCAAAGAGAGCACAGGTGGGATTTATTCTTATTTATTTGATTTTCCTGGTCTCATTACGATGGTATTATGTCCCCTCTAATTCTTTTTATTTCCAGTACTGGATTGAATTTAAAACCTTGCACTTGGGAGGCAGGAACAATGCTATAAGCTAAATCCCCAGCCCTACCTCTAACTTTTTACTTAATTTTGAGTACACAGCACTTTAGTATATTCACCATGTTGCACAGGAGATCTCTTAAATTTATTCTTCCTACCAAGCTGAAATTTTGTATCTTCTGGCCACTAATCCCCCACCTTCTTTTCCCCTGTCAGGAACCTTATACTCTAGTCTGTATTTCTGAGTTCAGTGTTTTCAGATTCCTCAAATAAGTAAGATCAGATAGTATTTATCTTTCTAAACTGGACTCACTTCACATAACATAATGGTTTCTAGATTTATTAATGTTAGACTAAATTTTTTTCTATTTAGTTTTTCAATTTATTCTGTTTTTTCTATTTATTCATATTTTTATTTATTCTTCTGTCACTGTACACCTTTGTTGATTCTGTGTTGTGGCTATGATGAATAATGTACTGAACATAAAAATGCAGACATGTCTATGACATATTGACTTCAATTTCTCAAAATATATTCCCGTTGGTGGACTTGCTAGATCCACATGGGAATTCAAACCACTGAGATGAATTTCCCACATCTGCAGAACTTGCATTTCTTTATAAGTGTAACTGGAGACCAGAAGTTAGAAATTAGGTCACGATTAGTTGTCCAGAGAAGGTAAGCCTACCCTAAGAGTAAGGTGCAATCTCGATCAGCAACGAAATCAGGAGAGGCTGAGGAAGCAGGAAGAGAGGGGTGCAGGCGGTTGGTGTGGATGCTTCCCAGGAGCTTGGCTAGAAGGACCTATCCACCTTATCTGTCAGTGTAACTCAGTCTGTCTCAACCAGCGCAGGTGTCTGTGGCTTGGTGCCTTGGGGGGGGGGGTGTGTGCGCGCGTGCGTGCACTATCAACCTTCACCTTGAGTTAGCCACCACTCCTCAAAGAAATGGTAAGCTAGTAAAATACAATGCTTTGACATCAACTTGGCAAATATTCCAAGGAAATAGAATCCTTGCTTCTCCTCTTCCATTTTGCGATCTTTAAAAACAAAGAGAATATTTATATGCATGACTAACTATTCATTTATAGAGCTAGTCTGATCTCTTAAGTCCATGGAGTAAATTTAACATTTTTAAAAATCAGTTTATTTTTATGGCTGTTCAAGCTTAGTTTATATTCAATTTAAGGAGGAAAACAATTTTAAAAATTCAATATCAATGCAAAGGTAGTATAAACAATATAATAAGCAAGATTTTATTTTCATTTGACTTATGTTAAAGCTAGACTTAGAGAAAGCCCTACTTAATAGTGAAGACATTTGTGTATGCATATTAAATTCCCCATTCCTAAGTGTAAAAGCCTTTATCTGGATATACTATTGCACAGTTTGAGGCATAGTTCTAAGTATCTACAAGTTTAGGTAAATCAGACTTAGTCATCATATGTGCCGATACAAACGGCCTTCACTAAATTAGTTCAACATAAAAGACTAGAATTCTGTAAAGATGGATATTTGGGGTTAGGTTGCTTCAAGTAGTACATTCAGCCATTGATTTCCCTCAAGCTCTCCAGCTTGGTGCTGGTTACAGCCAAAGCTATAGTGGAGAAAATAATGAGAACTGCCAACTGACAGGCTAAGAGTTTATATGTCCCTAATAGAATGTAGAACCAGATGTTTTAGAGAAAAGTCACCATTCGTACTGGTGTTATCCTCATTAAAATATGAGAAATAGCAACTTAGTAATGACCAGAGTAATTTTTTTCAATGTAGTCAACAATCTGGAACATTTACTACCACCAATATGTTTAGGAGATTCAATCATCTTATTTTGTGACCAACACAACTGCTTCATCATTCTCAGCATCCACTGTATTTTCAGCTACAAATTTTTCTTTGACTTAATTAATTTGGTTAAAAATTATAGAGGAAAAACTGAGTCTAAATATAACCTTCTGATTTCACATAATTAAATAGGTAAACGGAAATGATCCAAAGCAGAAAAAATAAAACACAGAAACAGAAAAACACTTTCTCTTGTACATAAAAAGTTAACTAACATCTTCCTGGAGATCTGTGCCTTCAATTTCTAGGAATTTTTCTCCATTTTTTCCACACTGACTTAGCATCCTCCATGTGGCAGTAGGCAGCTTGGTAGAGTTGATAATTTGGGTTGAATGTTGTGACTACACACGTTTTCTTCTTATTACAAATGCTTAATCCTTAGTTGAAACTATTTGTCACAATAATACCCTGTAGTGAAGACTTTTACAAGATAATTACATGGTGAGTAAACAATACAATGTTCTCTTTTATTTGTTTTAAATGGGAAGCCTTCTAATTTTATCACCTGCCTTTTGTTCATATATTATTGGACAGGGTAAATAAGAGTCACTGAACAGCTTTTCTAAATCACATGTTATTATGTCTTCTACTACACCCTGAAATTAATGAGCAATATTTAGTGCTCACCATCTCCCTTTGTAAACATCACCTTCCAGTGCCTTCTACAAAGGGGAAGAAATATTGACACGGTCTTTCTCTTCAAATGTTTTACAAGGCTGCAAAATATTTCTCTGCTAATAGACTGGAGAGAGACTTGTCCTCTGCATACTGCATCTCACCCAGAGGTGCTCACTGCTGACTCACAGGGGCCCTATCCTCACCATCACCGTCATCACCATCATCATCAGCAACATCACCATGAGCAACATCACCATCATCAGCAGCATCATCACCATCATCAACATCACCATCATCATCAGCAACATCACCATCATCATCAGCAGCAGCAGCAGATCAGCAACATCACCATCACCACCATCAACATCATCATCACCATCATCATCATCTTTATTATCTTTTTCACTTTTTCTGTCTCCTTGTTTTCCTGTGTTCTTTGCTTCCCTTTTTTCCCTCCAGCATTTATGGAATAGTTACTATGAATAAGGTGCAGCATAGTACTCTCATTTTAAAATTTAGAAAAATGAAAATTTTAAGATGTTAAATAACTTATCTGTTATTAAATGTCTAACAACCTTGGAACTGGGAGTTTCCAGGCTTGTCTGAGCTGTTTTTATCTTTTATAAGCCTCTTTAGGATGGTTCTCTGGCACCATGCAGGGCAAAGGCAAGTTTCACGGGAAAACATCGGGCAGCATCTAGATAATAGAATCTCTCCTGCCTACTCCAAAGCCCTTTGATGGCTCTTTGGATCCACACTCAGCTTCCCGCACCTGTAAAAGGGGCCAGCTGCTTTTTCCTTTCAGCCGCTCTCCATAATTACAGGAATGTTGATCGTAGAAGCCCATTCAAGGAGCTATGAAAATAGTTGAGTATCAGGAAGGCCTTTGTTTTTCTTCCCGTTCCTCTTGGTGACAGAAGCTGACCAGTGCTGAGAGGGAACCTTGTGTTGCGTGTCCCCACCCTCCAAGACTCAGCTCCATCTTTCCTCACCCGACATGCAGGAAACCGAGCCCTGCCTGCCTCTAAGGACAGAAACCCTTCTGGTGTGTTGTTGGAAAGTTTGGGGTGGACTAAACACTAGTCTTGAGAGCCATTGCAATCTGGCTAGGATAGAGCATTTCCTGAAAGAAAATATTAAATAGAGGGAAACAGGCTATTTCTTAAGAGCAGGAATCTGGCCTGAAGAGACTGAGCAAGTGACAGGTGAACCAGATCTAGTAGAGAAGTCTGCACTAATGTTGAAGGAGTTGGCTGAGAGGAAGACAGACCTCTGCTTCAGAAACAGTAAACAAGACAGGAAGACAGATAAGTCCAAGGAGTTTTGCTCAAATACCCAGCCAGCTTCCAGAATGACAGACCCCACATTAATTCCTTTAAGCAGTAGTGCTCTCCCCACTGGAAGAAGAATTTTACCCTACCCCTACCGGAGTTCATCACCGGCTATCAATAGAGCAGAGCTTGGACGAGACACGAGCTGGTCTAGGTGTTCTGTGACACTGTGTATAGAAGCCCCTTGTCCTACAGAGCCTCAGAATCCCCTGCAGGAATCAGAACACCTGGTGTGAGGGCTCATGCGATGCTCATGGAGCTGTTGGCCTGAGACCCAGTTCTGTGACATCACCTAGTAAGACTTCTGGCAACAGAACTCACTAACTACTGAAGTAGGGACAGTGCCACCCACTGCCTGTCTTCCGAAGCGCTGCGCCACAGCTCTGAAGCTGAACAGATTGTGATGTGAAGCGTGTTTAGATTTCTTTAACCAGAGTCCTTAAAGCAGTCCCTTCCCACCCTCTCAGTGGACTAGCACTCCAGAGGGCTGGAACATCCACTCACAAGTCATCACTGTTTGCAAGGTAAGCTAGGCATGTGGGTATGTGAACACACACACATGCACATACATACATTCATGTACTTTTGTGTTCATGGATATGTTTCCCACTAGAAGTGCCTTTTGAAAAGCCTCTATGTGATCTGCATTTCTCATTCCACATGGGAAACTATTTTTGTAGCAAATTGCAATATGAGGAGCTGATTCAAACTTTTCTAAGAAAGATTTAGTCCATTCAGTGATTAGTTGTAACAAAGACGGTACTAAATACTTCAGCTCTCTGGCCAGAAGAACATAATGCCTAATACAGATCAAAATTCACCTTCTTCTAAGTTTCATTCTGAAACCTTAGTCCAAAAGGTGATAGTTTTTGGAGATGAGGTTTTGGTGCAACAGTTAAGCCATGGATAGAGTCCTAGAGAGGACAGAGCTTGGGTCCTTTCTCTCTCATTCTCTGGTGCTGTGTGAACACACCTCAAGAAGAGGACCATCTAGCTGGACGTGGTGGTACATACTTGTAATCCCAGCCCTTGGGAGGCTGAGTCAGGTGGATCACCACAAGTTTGAGCCCTCCTAGGTTACAAAGTGAGTTTAAGGCCAAACTTGCCTACACAGCAAGACTCTGTTTCAAAAAACAACAACAATTTAAAAAAGAAGACCAGGGGCTTGGTTCTCACCAAATAATCTGCTGATACCATGAATCTACTGCTCACCCTCCACATATGTGTCAAATAAATTTCTGTTGTGAAGATACACATTCCTCTATCCTACAAGCCTGAACAGAACAGATAGTACTTGGCATTGGTGCATTTTTGTGACTATTATATTTGTTATTTTTGTAGAATTTCATATGAATTAAATAAAGACGACCCTCCATCAAATTCTATATTTTGACTTCACAGAGTAGAGAGGCAAATTGGCTAATGTGATTTGGATTATGTAATAGCTTAGTTGCAAAGACCACTTTCCTCTGTATTATGACAGAGAGGGTGTGTGTACAGATGTGCTTTGTATGTAAGCTGAAGAGGGATCTGCAGTGAACATATGAGTGCATGTAAGTTTAGGTGCACATGTGTGTGTGGACATATGTACATCGAGTGTGGAATAGAGGGGGAAGATAGTCAGGACTGGCAAGAAACACTACAATCTCAATAAACACACTAGAATATTTGTCTGTTTTCTCTGCTCTTTTAAAAGAGGAATCAAAGAAAGACTAAGCTGTTTTTCTAACACATGCTTCCAGGAACTAAAAAGATCCATAAGTTCCGGAACAAGAGAAGTTGACCTTGAATTTCCAAGAGCAGCTAAGAACAGTCATGGACCTAGCCAGGCCTCACAAGTTGGCAACAGCAACAGCAGACATCCGCCTTCTCGGTGAAAATTGATAGACTTTTAATGCCAAAGTGCTGTAGCATAAGAAAGCTATTATCAGCACTAAAATCCGAAGTAGATACAGAATTAGAAGTGGGTGAATGCAGTGTGAATAAGCTCAAGGCCGTGCTCCCCATCACCTCTGAAGTAGATACAGAATTAGAAGTGGGTGAATGCAGTGTGAATAAGCTCAAGGCCGTGCTCCCCATCACCTCTGCAGCTGCTGGGAGCCCCTGCTGGGCCTCACCACCTCAGCCCTCCTCTTGTTCAGCTTGACCATCTTTCTCCCCTTATTCTACACAAATTTCCAAGTGCATACGATTCACTTCAAACTCTAACCAGCCACAAAGTCACTCCAAAGTGTTTGGTAGATCACACAGTACTCGGGAGGGTTGTCCATGAGTGGAAGCCAGTCCTGATCTCTTGTGAGGTCTTCTGCAGCCAGCCCCGGTCTCTTGTGAGGTCTTCTGCAGCCAGTCCTGATCTCTTGTGAGGTCTTCTGCAGCCAGCCCCGGTCTCTTGTGAGGTCTTCTGCAGCCAGCCCCGGTCTCTTGTAAGGTCTTCTGCAGCTGTAATGTTCCATTTAAAATAGTTGGTTGCTCTTCAAATATATTTAAGATCAAAGCCTATGTAAGGTTTTACTCACCCAGCATATTCTGTCGATGCTCTGATTGTATGTCTCCCTGTGTTGTGTTTTGCTGGGTATCTGAGGCTGGCATAACAGCCTTACCCTTCCTTGTCTTTCTCACCACAAAGAAGAATTTAGCTGACCTCAGGTCTCACCCGGGACCCTCCCCCTATCTGTCAACTTTCCCACGGGCTGCTCTTGGTCACATTCGTAGTACAGCAGGCATCCTGGGGAAGGTCTGCTCCAGAGACACAGACTTCTCTGCAGGGGACCCTACATGAAGACACCAGCCTATCGGCTAGTTAACCAAAGCTATCTCTCCGCCTAATACCTGAAAGAGCCATTGGCTTTGAGGGCATCTCTCTCCAGAGTGCCACCAGGAGAAGAGGTCAATATTCACCCAGTCCCTTCAGAGTTAGTGAGTAGGTCACTCCCCACTGGGTCGCTGGGCAGCCTTGCACAGCACAGTCTGTCAGTGTGACTTCATCCTACCACCGGGGTTCATAGAATGCAGATGGTTCTTCATGGGGCTGTGAACTGATGACAGTTCTGTTTCCAAGGACTTTCTTACCAGTTTTCTCCATGTTGTCTGGCACGCATCTCTCCACCCAAACGTTAGGTCTTCCTCCTGGAGCAGGTGCAGTGCTTGAGTGTACCAGCAAGACTTCCTAAGTTTTGAAAAGAGAAAATCACTAACCATAATCTTTTCTAAGCTTAAAGCTGGCATCCTAATCAGTGCTTTATTTAAACAATGGTAACAAGGTTCCGAGAATGAGGAGTTGGAGAATGGCAATGCCTAGAATATTCTCTTTAAAAAATCCCTTCAGAAAATGACGGTCCTGTTTGGCATCCACAACCATAACTCAATCTGTTAGGCAAACATAAATTAAAGGTCTGATTTCTTTTTACTTCCTTTCCTGAGAAAAATTCAAGCTATGTAAGAATTATCTTGAGATATGTGACTAAATCTGAAAAAAGTAGAGCCTCCCGCCCCGAAACTGCACCACTTAACTTTTAGTAATTACAACAAGCTGAGATCCTGTTTCTTGATCCTTATCTTCAAATTGTTCTTTAATGTATGCATGTATATCTCTTTTCTCCTTAAGAGAAAGTGTGATTTATGGCAAGCAGAGACACATAATAGAAAACTTAAGCATCTGTCGGTTAAGTTACGTTCAGTGTCACTGTGAGAAGCCTCCTAATGTGGTGAGCGAGTGGCTGTTAGAATAATGCAGAATGCTACCTCGCTCCTTTCTCTTTCTTCTATTCTAATGATATAAACTCATTTCCTGGAGGATGAAAACTCCACTTTTCTACCTCAAGTCCTGCACAAGCGAGCCCACTTCCTCCAGAAGCCTCTGGCCTGGTGACCACAGTTACCAAGCACTGCGATCACCAACCAGCCGTGACCAGACATCACCATGCTGTCCTCAGTTCTGAAGGTGTCTTGTTACATGGCACTCATACTGACCAACCTGCCTGCTTTTCCCTTACAGCCTGTCTCTGGGTGTGTTCATTTCATACTGTCACGTTATTGTCTAAAGTGTCCTGGAAAAGGCTCACTGCCTTGAAGTCTCAGATGCCAACTGCTGAGCTTCAGGAAGTGATCAGAGCCAGGGCTCGAAGGTCATCCGTGGATCCATCCGTCAGTGAGATCATATTTTAAGATCATTACTGGGAGGTGATGGGAAGGTGGTGAGGCCCAGCTGATGGGAGTGTCATGGAGCTGTGATCTGGGAACGTATGTCGTCCCCAGACTGATGCACATTCTGTCCATGTGTGTGTGTGTGTGTGTGTCTGCTGTCTGTCTGTCTCTGTCAGTCTCTCTCTCTTTCTCTCCTTCTCTCTCCGTTCTGACTGCTGTAAAATGAGCAGCTCTCGTCTTGCAGACCCCTGTGCCATGTTTCTGCCTCTCCACGAGCCTAAACAATGAAGCCATGAGTATGCACCTAAACTTCTGCAACCGTAAACTGAAATCAGTCTTTCCTTCTTTGGGTTTTTTCTTGGATACTTTATCATAGTGAAGAAAAGCTGATCAACACAAAGACCAGACACAAACTCCAAGAGGGTCAAAGAAAATTTCTTCTTCTCCCTCACACAACTCATCAGGAGTCGACAGCACCCAAGTGCATGATAAGTCCCAGCTGCTGCGGAGCATCATCCTCCACTGTATTCTGAGCAGCCTGTATCCCCTGGATCCTGGCATTTCCTGTCTTCTCTGATTGTCACATCTGACTACACTTTTTTCTTGGCCTAATGAGCATATGGTCCATTACCCAGGAGAAAGGTTGGCAAGGCCGGCCTGGCAGCAGGAGGATGGCAAAGGGGCCACATTCTGCTGCCAATTCCAGTCTATCCACACGCAGCTCCAGCAGGAGACTCACTGCTGCGGCATTTCCTGTGCACACTCATGTGCTGGTGTGGGTGTGCGTGCGTCCACACTGCAGTGCATGTGTCTATTGTATGTGTACGTGCATGTATGCACGTATGCTACTGCCCTAGGTATCCATTTTATCAGTGGTTTTACAGACGAGTCCAACGCACCTGAGAAAAAGGCTGCATTCTCCCCGCAAGGCCTGCGGAATCTCACACCCAGCCTCGGAGGAGAAGGGCAGGGCTTTCAACAACGGCCGTAAGCTCTGGGCAGGCTTGCTGTTTCTTCTCAAGCGGAATTAGCTGGGTGCTGGTAACACAGTCGCAAAGGTCCCAAAGCCTGCTCGGTGCTCGCGGTATGGCTGGACCAGGACAGTCACAAGGGAGGCAGAGACAGTTTCTGGAGAGAGTGAGGAGCTGGCAGAGCGGAGGGAACGCTGCCTGGACTTGGGCGGCTCTGCTGGGTCAGGAGGGGGCCCGAGGCACTGAACAGAGGGAGAGGAGCTGGAGAAAGGACCAGGGAGGAAGAAAGAGGCCGGCGGCTTGCCCTGGACGCCCAGGCAGGGACCAACCGCGGAGTAGCCCACAAGCCACCTCGGTGGTGGCCTTTCTTTTGTCTGCAGCTTCCTTGTAGCTCTCTTACTGTCGTGGCGTGCAGCTGGGCAAAGTTTGCACTAAGCAGGAAACGCATTTCGTCGTTTCCGAGCCAAGGCTTGGAAAAGCAGTGTCCATCCGAAACGTAACTGGCTGTGATCGGTCTTTGCTGCGAGGACCGTGCGGACCCCGGAGACACACGTTCCCCGCTAGAGACACCTCCGCTCAGCCTGGCTTGCTGAGTGGGGCCAGGCCTCTCGGGCCGAAGTCCAGCATTAGCAGAGACTAAACACTTTCTCCCGGCCATCCTTGTTGGTGTCATTAGGTGGAATAACTTGTCTTGCTACTAATTTAAGAATCCCCAAATTCAAATTGCTCCTGTCTGATAAAGTACAGTCTAAGTACATGTGCCTGGGTGTACCTGTTACTTTGATTATCATAAATTCTGCCACATCAAAATTTTGGTTTTATCAATATGAGACCTTTCACATTCAGATGAATAATGAATGACATCTTCAGGAAAAGTCTGCCGAACGGACGTTTGTGACGTATTATCTTCCCGCAGCTAATGCTGACCGCACAGTTTTCTCCTCCCTGAGTGTTCAAGAACAGGATATGACCAACAAATTGAATGATTTTCTCTTTAACACAGAGTAATCTGTCCGCTCCTGAATAAATTGAATTCAATTTTTCTTGGCATAATGGCTTCCTTTTTAGATGAAACGAGCTTTTTGTATTTATGAAAAATGTACATAATGTTCACTGAGAGCAAAGATAACAACTTGTGAATTCAGATATTGGTGGAATGCATGTAAAACAGCGAATTGCAATTAATAAGATATTGATTGGTTCAGCCTCGTCTAATCATAGACTGTGTAATAAATCATAAGGTGCTTTGCAATTAGGAAAATCCATACTAAATAACAAAGCACTGTTATCATAGTAATCTTGAAAGCGTGGAGCAATGCATCATGGGATATTGCTACCGTATAGATGTGCTTGCTTAGAATGACTTTTCATTCCTCACATGCAGTGAACCACATCTCATAGAAACTGGCTAATGTGCGCAGGTGAAATACTTACCTAATATCCAAAAAATGCTTGCTTCTCCTCCAGGAATTTTCCATATTGTCAAATACTGGAAGAGGTTTCTCCCTCTGTCCGCTCACAGGTAGTGATTAAAGGCTCCATTATTTCCGCCATATCCACCAGTATCACAACGTGTATAGAGCTTTCAGCCTTTCCATTATCAAACCCTGATAAATGACCGCCCGTAAAGCCAAACTGAACCAGCTGGGGACAAAACTAATATGGAAGGATTTCCACCTGAAAGTAAGTATGCTCATTATGAAGAGACTTTCCCATTTACTTTAAATATACAGCAAGAATATTTTTATTGGACCGGGGATTTAACTCAGTGGTTCTGGTGCCTGTCTTGCAAGCGCGAGGGCCCAGGTTCGATCCCCGGTAACCACATACCATACTGGACGTGGAGACTCACCCCAGCAGCAACCAATACCACATACCACAGCGCCAAGCGTGGTGGCTCACGCCTGTCATCCCAGCACTCGGGAGGCAGAGGCAGGAGGATTGCTGTGATGTGAGTTGGAGGCTGAGCTCAGGGCCAGCCTGAACCACAAAGTGAGACTCTGTCTCAAAAAAAAAACAAACAAACAAAAAAAGAATATTTTTATTTACATTTTCAACCTGCTTCAAAGAAAAAAGAATATGGAAGAGAATTGTGTTACTCATTTTGACTTTTGCTTATATTATTTGTGATAAAATAAGACACTGAAAATGTTTATCTTAGATTATTGTTTAGTTGCTAGTTTTTCCTTCCATGACATGTTTCAGTTTATACCATGAAAAGTTAAAAGCCTGAGAACTTAGTAGCACGATTTGATTCAACACTGCTTTTAAAACATACACATCAGGGTTAGAAGAGACTTTTAGACCATTAATCTGGCAGCCTTTGTGAAATGAGGGAGCTGGACATGAGTCACTCCCCAAGGTCGCTGGCTGCCATGAATGTCACAGCTGAGATTCAGATACGAGCCCACAAGGGGACCCCTCACTCAGCTCTGCACGCGAGGGGCCCCCTCCGGTGAGAGGAGCCCGAGACCTCACGCTCCCGGCTCCCACCACACCTCCGCTGCTCCGCTGTGCTGAGCTGGCCCGCTGCTGACTCACTTCAATGTGACCCACTGAGGAGGGTGTCTGATGTCACGTCCAAAGGCCCCAGCGACAGGTCACCGTGACATCCAGGGGAGCAGCTGCCGTCACAAACCACCGTGTGTGCTTCCTCTTCCCACAGCGCAGCAGATGAAGCAAGTGCCGCCGCCCAAGGAGGAGAGCCCAGGCAGACATCTCGGAATCCACTCGGAACAACAGGAAGTGAAGCTGAGACACACGGTTGCAAGTTCCAGCCCAGCTCGGACAACTTAGTGACTGAGCAAGGCCCTGTCCCAAAACTGGAGAGGGCTGGGGACGAGGCGCCGCGGGAGGGCCTCAGGTCCATCGCCAGTGACCCTCCTGCCCACGAGCCAACGGCACAGCCCACTGAAATCCTGCACTGCGGCCCGAGCCCCAGATGCAGCTATGTCAAGACAAAAGCAATTTTGCTTTGAACATCACGCATCTTCTTAAGTATTTCAAAAGCAATTTTGCTTTGAACATCACGCATCTTCTTAACTATTTCAAGTATTTGATTTGATTAAATTATGCATCCCCTAGTGACACAGCTTCCATTTTCCTGATAGTTCTTTCTTTTTCTTTCCCATTTCCTAGCCTTTGACACAGAAGCCAATAAAGAAACAAATTATCTAAATGGTACCTTTAGTCTGGATACACATAGAAGTATTTTTAGTACAAAATATAGTAATTGATTTAAACAAGCCTACTGAAAATGCTATGTGACAGGGGGCTATAGGAAAAGCAATGCATTTTATACACTTGAGACAGCTCATCATAAATATTCTTATTCCCGAAAATTTTACATGAGGTGATGTACATGTTCATTATCTCCATTTAGCCACATCACACTTTCAAATTACCAATCATGCATGCCAGAAATAGGTACTATTTTTATTTGTCAATTAAAAATAAATTTAAAAAACAAAAACCAAAAATAAAATATAGAAAGATTTTTTAATGGTACAGTAAAGAGAATTCCAAGACAACTTCCTGCGAGGTGGCATCACAGAAGACAGACCTTAAGTAAACTCTAAGGAAATGTGAAATATGGATTTTAGTTAATGACAATGTTTCAGTATTGGCTCATTAATGGGGAGAAACGCACCACGCACATGAGACACTAGCAACAGGAAAAACTGAGTGTGGGCTACCCGGAACCCTGAAAATACCAGTTCACAATTCTCAACTTCTCTGTAGTTCTAAAACTATGGTATAATTTTTAAAGATCATTTTTTTTAAAAGAGCAGTATGCTGAATGAAAGAAGCCGCTGCCAAAGCACACACACCACACAATTCCATTCATTCACAGCATCCATGCAAAGACAGCACACCGACTCGGGGGATGAGCCTGGCTCAGGGCGAGCGGGGGAGGGCCAGGGCAGCAGCGTGGGACGGCAAATGTGCGCAGGACTTCTTCTGGAAAAATTCATGTTGCAAAAATTAACTGCAGTGATCCCAACTATACTAAAACCATGAAATTATGCACTTTTACTGAGTGAATTATATGAAATGGGAATTACTTCTCAATAAAACTACTAATAAAATTGCTGTAACCTAATTGAAATAGCAAAGCACTACTGAGACAGCCTGGGTCATGAATGAGCCCTTTTTAAATGCATGTTTTCAAAGAGTCAATAACATCAATATTAAATATAACTTTTCATTACACATCATTATTCAAAGAAATACATTTTTATTGAAAATGTGGTCACTCAAATATCCTTTCTGTTAAATAAATATCTATATGAATTTAAAGGCCTGAAGAAAAGCAAAACAATATCAATATGCATATATATTTAAAGTTTCAATGGTCAGATTAAACTGTTTTTTATTACAAAAGCTTACCAAAAAGTACAATGCATATAAAAATGCATGCTATTTATTATGCTATATTGTAGGACTTGAGCACCATCCATTTTATTTTTAAATGAAAAGCTAAATAATTTAACCCAATACTTAAAGATTTAAGAATTAGTAACCAGTATCTAACAAGCCACTCAGTACCTCCAAAGCAACCAACACAGTGGATTGTGTGCCCTGGGGTGGGGTCCCTAAAGACCCTTGCCCCAACCCTAGCTGCACCGCAGCTCACAGCTGCCCTTCACCAGCTTTTCCAACGTTCTGTGTGATTGCTTTCTTCTTTTTCTTCATACTTGTAAAGATGGTTTCCTCACCATCTTTACATCTGCGTGGACTCCATGCAGCTTCGTGTTGCTCCTGTATTTGACTATTTTACTTCTCTTTCCTCACTTCTCCAGTATGTCCTTTTCCTAACAGTCATTGCTCTGGTCTGGCGAAACTGTGACCCTCTGTGAATTATCTGACATGCGTATTTCCTGGGTAAAACTTGCTTCTCGCTTCCACCAAGAACAGCACATGAATTGTCAATTTCGTATTTCTATACGCCCATGATTCTCAAAGGGTAGCCCCCAGGCCGTCCGCACATGAGAACTTGAGAGTATTCTGGTCACATCCAGGACTGTGTGCCAGAATCTCAGAGATGGAGCCCAGCATCTTGGTGTCAACAAGCTCTCCAGGTGTTTACACACATTTTTTTGAGTAGTTAAGAGCAGTAAAGAGTTTGTTGGTGGCTGTCCTGGGAACCTGCACTGTGGAAAGTCAGGCCCCAGTGACTCTGACATGGCCCTTCAGTTTGATTGGTACATTTTGTATATATATTATCACATTGAACGTTGAGAATTTGTACCTGTACGTGATTAGCACTTTTCCCATCCCCTGAACTCCTCACAACCCCTGCCCCTATAGACATAAGCTTTGCTTCCTTTTTTACCATTAACTTTTTTAATTGAAATCTTTATTGAAACATTACATATACACATCATGATTGCACTCCACAATGAGAATTTGTACCAGTATATGACACAACTTAATTCTCATTTTTTCCCATAGCCCTACCCACCCTACCACCCCCGCCCCATATATACATAAACTTTGCTTCCTTTCCTTTTTGTTATAATCTCATTATTTTTCCCCCTTCACCTGGCTTCACTTTGAGTATTTTCTATTTCACAATATATAACATACAATTCTAGGACTCATTTACATCTTTATTTTCTCATACCAGGGAAAGTATGCAATATGTACCTATCTGTACCCTATTTATTTCACTTATGAGGATATCCTCAAGGTATGTCCATTTAAGTAGAAATGATTCAAACTTATCATTTTTATGGCAGTGTAATACTCCATTCTGTAGAAGAATTACATGTTTTTTATCCAGTCTCCAGTTGATGGACATTTGGGTTATTTCCAAGATGTAGCAATCACAAACTGAGCTGCTATAAACATGGGTGCACATATGTCACTGTGATATGAGTCTTTTAATTCTTTTGTGTATATACCTAGCAGAGCGATAGCTGGGTCAAATGGGACCATCAATCCTAGCTTTTTGAGGAATCTCCACACTGATCTCCACAGGGGTTATACGAGTCTACAGTCCCACCAACAGTGCAGAAGGGTTCCTTCTTCTCCGCAGCCACGCCAACATTTGCTGTTGGCTGATTCTGAAATGGTAGCCATTCTTCGTGGAGTGAGATGAAATCTCAGTGTTGTTTTCATCTGCATCTCTCGAATGACTAATGATATTGAGCATTTCTTCATATGCTTCTTAGCTGCTCTTATTTCCTCCTCTGAAAAGTATCTGTTCATTTCAGATGCCCATTTTTAAATTGGTTCTTTAAATTTGGGTGGGCTGATTTTTTTTAAGCTCTTTATATGTTGTAGATAGTAACCCCTTCTCTGAGGAACAGCTGGTAAAGATTTTTTTTCCACATTGTTGGTTGCCTTTTTGCTCTGTTGGTGGTTTCCTTTGCTGTGCAGAAGCTTTTTAAAACAATGAGATCCCATTTGCTGATTTCTTCTGCCAGTTCTTGTGCTATAGTGGCTTTGTTCATGAAGTCCTTCTCTAAGCCAATGTCTTCACGTGTTTTACCTAACCTGTTTTGCAGCAGGTTTAGAGTGTCTGTTTTAATATTTAGGTCTCTTATCCACTTTGATTTTAGCTTGGTACATGGTGAAAGGACTAGGTCTAGCTTTAGTCCTTGGCAAGTTAGAGCCCAGTTTTTCCTCTTCTTTACTTTCTCCTTCGTACTCGCTTCCCTTTTTCTATTGAACATTTTTTTCACAATAGCTATCATACATTTGGGAACGCAATTATACCTTAAGTTTCCCCTCATTTTTAGAGAAATGATACAGTATTTACACATCTGTGTCCTATTTATTTCACTTATAAGTATGTCCTCTAAGTATACCCATTTGAGTGTAAATGACTTTATCATTTATCATTTTTCTTGAGACAAGGTCTCACTTTGTAGCTCAGGCTGGCCCTGAGCTCACTATGTAGCCCAGGTGAACCTGGAACTCACAGAAATCCTCCTGCCTCTGCCTCCTGAGTGCTGGGATTATAGGCATGAGCCACTACGCCCGGCACTATAGTATGTAGTACTGATTGCTGATGAGTGTGAGTCACTACACCAGACATCACTATAAGTGGTTACCCAAGACTGAACTAGGGACCTTGTGTTTACAAGGCAGATGCCAGAACACTGAACTAAATTCCTTGCCCTAATTTATCATTCTTCATGGCTGAATAATACTGTATTTTATAAAGACCCACATCTTCTTTACCCAGGCTCCTGTTGATGAATATTTGGGCTATTTCCAAGATTTAGCTACTATGAACATGGTATATATATCTTACTATCATATGATGCTTTTAATCCTTTCATGTATGTACCTGGCAAGGAAAGAGCAGGGTCAAACAGATCCACATACTTATGCTGTTAATTGAGAACCATGAATTTTTTTTTTTTTTTTTTTTTTTGAGATGAGGTCTGCTTTTGTAGTTCAGGCTGACCCTGAGCTCAGCCTCAAACTCACATCAGAGCAATCCTCCTGCCTCTGCCTCCCCAGTGCTGGGATTACGGGTGTGAGCCATCATGCCGGGCACTGTGGTATGTGGTTCTAACTGCTGGTGGACATGAGTCACCATACCCAGCGTTGCTATATGTGGTTACCAGGATTGAACCCAGGGCCTTGCGCTTGCAACACAGGTGCCGGAACCAATGAGCTAACTCCGGGGCCCCATGGATCTATTTTCAATTGTTTCTCCTGTCTCCTTCCTCTGCCTTTTGAACACCCAGAGAGTACTGCATATGGAGTATTTCCTAAAGTGGTGGGAAGAGGGAATCGAATCATTTCTGCTGCCCTAATATACTGCAAATGCCAACTGCAGGCCACATCGGAGTCACCTGGAAAACTTGTTAAGCAACTCTGACTCAGGAGGTGCAAGATGGACTCGGAGCCAGCACTTCTACCCAGCCCCCATGTCACTGACTGGCTCCTGCCAGAACCACACTGCTTGGCCCCTTAATCAGCCCAGTTAACTACAAGGGAAAGAGTTCCGAATAGCTCGCATGACAATAGCCCATCCGACCACACATATGGGCGGACAGTGAGGATCCCTGCACACTCACACGCGGGGTCACCCCAGTGTGTTCAGCCATCAGAGGCTGGTAAGCATCACGTCTGGGTCAGCAGCTGCCACTCACACCCTGCCCAGGCTTCCCTGGCATCCCAGCTGATGTACTGCTGGGGGACAGTCAAATCATCCACAGCGCTGTTGCACGTTCTCTGAAAGTCACCTCTGCTGTACAAGTAGACGGAGGAATTTGCAATCACATCCGCTCGGGATGCTGGTCAATCCAGGACTATTTCAAATGCCATTATTAGATTGTCACTTTTCAGTTAATGAGAATGTGACAAGCCACCATAACTTCAAATAACCTTTCACAATTCCATGTTGCTTTTCTGATTGACTGAGAGGATATATATACAGCATTTAATAAAGTGTTATATACTCCTCCATGTATGATTCTGATATCTTACCCTCTCTCCTATTATGATGATCTTTTTATCTTCATACTAGAGATTGATTCCTGTTACACTCCCTGCCTTACTGCACTGATGTGGCATATTATTATTTAGTGCATTAATATTTGCTAAGGTCTTCTTTGTTTCCTGAAACTAATCTAGGAAAATGATTTGACTGTCATTTCCAACCTCTAGATAAGATTTATGTCAGATGCATTTCCTGTAATTCAATCAGCAACATGAAAATGATTCCTTACACAAGCAATAATGACGTTACAAATACAAGTGGGCATATGGGGGAAGAGTTTCACACCTATTATCTTGCTTTATCTTCACGACACTCTCTGAGACGGGTATTCACCCCAAGTGACTAATAACGAATTACGATCCAGACAACTCGAGGTGACACAAATACTTGGTGCCAGAGCAGCTCCTCCGATCTGCGTTTCTGGCTCTCTCTTCCTGATTCCTTGCCAAGATCAGCACCGGAGGTTTTTTCCTACCAAGATTGGGGACTTGGCCCATGGAAATTCAAATGTAGACAGTTTGTATTTTGTCTTATTAAGAACTGTAGCAAACTAACTAGCTTCTAACTTTGAATTCACTACTCTGAAATGACATAATAAATCTCATAAAACAAATTTAAAGCATTTAATTTTTCCACAGCTCCTAATAGCCAATATGTATAGAGAATCTTCTCATCACTGTGAAAAACACTGTGAAAACACAGAAGTGGCCAGGACACAGTCTCCACTGCCACAGACTTGCAATCAGGGCAGACAAGAGCACAAGGAGGAAAGAGCCCCAAGTCAGCACCAAGGTAGGAGTCTCTACTCATTAATGGAAATACTTGCAAACTATGTTATTCATTTTATTAAGAGTGGATGTTTTCACTTATTTATAAGTTAAGTAATACTGCTGATGTGATACAAAGGGTTGTTGCATTCCTCCCCTCTGGACTCCATTACACTACCTCGTCATATACATGACTCCATTTAATAGCCATGGAAGTCACCCTCGGGTACTCGAATGAGAATCCCCCACTGGAACTTGCACAAGACAGTCTTGAAGGGAGGGAGATTTCCTGTACCCACATCGTGGCTCTACCTGGACCCAAGAAGTCACGCTCCTCAGTAATTAGGAAGCACAACAGGCAGATTGAGACTCCGAGAGTCTGGTTTATGGTTACAGATGTTTCCAGCAGTCTCTTCAGTGACTCCTCGAGTCATAAATGTTTAATTTTTAATCTGTTTTTTATCGGTTTTGTGTAATGCAAGCTGCTAGTATACCAAAAGAATTTTTACTGGGGCATTTTATGTGTAAGAAGTTTGTAGTAATAAAAAGCTTTGGTAAAATAAAATAAGGTATATTCTCTGAAGAAAATGCATGTTGCTCTAGCTCAGAGCACAGGTTAATGCCCTGCTTGGGAAATGGACTCCAGGCCTCCCTCACGGTGCTGTGTGTGAGTGACCGTCTATTTGCAGACCTGATGTCACCGTGGGCCAGCCCACGACTCACCTTGCAGGTGTGTTGTTGGAAGCACATGGGGTGACATCATCTATTTGCACGGTAAATGTCCTTTGAAATGATTCAGGAACTTAAAACAATAGTCACTTCAGGATATATTTATCTTTTATGACTCAAACAGCTGTCCCACTTCTCAAGGGACCTTATGAGAAAGACAATATGTGCAGATGAAAGGTAAATTGTTGTTAACATACTACCAAAAAAGGCTGATAAACTTGTCACTGACATTACAGGCTTCTATTTTTATCAGTAACTATAAATCTGAGTTTTAGTTGCCCTGAAGCCCTAACAGTCATTGCAGTATACTTACTATGTGTGTGAAAATTTGAAGAGAGTTCTTTTGATGAGCTGTCTTAACTTATATCACAGTGAGTGACAATTTAAAAACAAATCTGTCTCCCACTACCTTGACATGCCCTAAACTTTTTTCTCAGCCACTCCTTACAGGAAAACTTCTCAATACACCGATAGAGAGGGAGCATTCGTCATCACACTTAGAGAAACCGAACTTCATAAAAGTGAAAAGAGGTAGAAATGTGTCACAATCCTAACAAAGGAGTTAATGAGCCTGAGCAAGCCAGGACCAAAAAGTTGAGTCCACACAAAGGGGGCAAAAGAAGTGAAACGCAGTCAAGTTGTGCCTGGACTCATCCCACCACCACGGTTGTGTCATCTTCCAGTTCGGCCCCTCTCCGGCCAGGATGGGCCCTTACTGACCACCGTATCTCTGTATCAGTTTCTAAAGATTCCCAAGTTGGCTTTGCTACAATAAACTGAACAACCTTGCTGGATCCTTGGGACATTTGTAGGACTTGGAGAAGCTCCCTTCCCCCAGGGACAGATCCACAGCAGAAAGGCTCAGACTGAACTCCGACTTACCCCAGCTCACTTTCCCTAATTTTCCTGAAACTGAACCATCGTGTCCTGTGATTCTATGGCCAGTGTGGATTCTTTGCTGTATGTTGCCCCATCCAGCTGCTGGGACATGGCCAACTGCCTTCCACTCTCAGTTTTGCATGGATGTGTAAATGAACCCGCAGAGGCCAGGTGAGGTTTGCAGTCACAACAGGGTGAATACAGAAGCGGAGATAAAGCCCAGCAGTCCTGCATGAAACCAGAAATGAAAGGGATTTGCAAAAGGGGAGAGGGATTTTGTCACTTTCACTAATTATTTTTTGGTTAATATATTTTATAAAAATATTTTTATTGACAAATAATATATTTATAATTTTAAAATAAATGAGCAAGTTAAGAATTGTATAGTTTAATTTACTAATTTGGTAAAAATAGACTAACAGAAGCCATGTGCAAAGAGGTCTTAGCTATATAATTTTCAGAGTACTGAGTGGTTTAAGAACCACTAGATTCGAGCCCATGTTTCTGGAGCTTTAACAAGCTGGTAGACGAATTAGAACCCTGTTGAAATGCAGATTCTGAGCCCTTGGACCCACACAGAGCCTGAGAATCTAGGTTTCCAGGCAGGGTCGGTGCCTCTGCTCCCTGGGCTACCATCTGAACAGTTGCAACTACAGCAGTGTTCTGCCATTCGGTGGAGCAATTTTCCCAGGATAGATAAAAATAGAAGCTCTTTTCTGATCTTGTCCAGTGCATTTGCCTCAGTATGGCTGGTGGTCAGAGCTGGGGTAAGTCGGAGTTCAGTCTGAGCCTTTCTGCTGTGGATCTGTCCCTGGGGGAAGGGAGCTTCTCCAAGTCCTACAAATGTCCCAAGGATCCAGCTGTGAATGACCTTGTACATCTTGCTGCTCAAGGAACAAGCCAGAAAGGCAGGAAACAAAAGCCTTAACCAGGGCGGAGGGAGAACACCGAGTTAGTAAGACAGGCTGGTTCCAGAGGGGGAAGACGTGATCACCAAGACAGTTTGAGATCAAGTTTGTAGCTTGAGGTCAGGCCTCTTTCATCTGCATTTACTTTGCTGATTTATTATTGTTATATTGTTGCTGCTCATGTGATAGTCTATCACATAGCACTAAGTTTTATTCATATTTTTCTCTGTACCAAAATTTTTAGTTCGAATCGTTGAAAAACACAGACATGGTATCTCTTCAGAATTAATTAACATTTATTTGAATTGGTAATGGTGAACAGGGCACCCATGCCCACAGAAGGGATAAACAGGAAAACCCAAAAGTAATTTTGAGTAGATAAGAAAAATAGAAGTTTATCAAGCTGGGGGGAAAGTGCAAGAAAACAGAATGACAATTAACTCATGTTCATTTTACCAGACATGTCATAATCAATATCATATATTTTCCACATCTGCTCCTATGTAAAAATTCAAGACTCAAAAATGAGAAATGAGTCTTGATGTCTTGACTAACACGGAAGAAGAGAGCACGAGACCTTTGACCTTCTAAGAACACTGGTCAACCTGCCCAAGCAACCGCAACTGAAAACAAGCGGAAGGAGGCAGGCGGTCGTTGGTGGGCGAGTTATTTGTTCCAGGTGGAGGAAACCTAACTTAATTTGCATTTCAGTCTATCCCTCACCATTATTGCTAACAATAAGTAAATGTCTTATTTCCAGTGCTCTGACTAAGGCTCTAAAAAGACTTGCTTGTTTTTAAACAAGATCTGTCTTTGGACAGAGTCACACCCTCGGAGTTTCTACCGCCTTTGGCTGAGTCACGTTCTGTTGAAGAATGCCATGTCTGCTTCCAAGAACAAGACGCTCTCAGCATGAGTCCGTGTGCCTCACTCCTTGCTGCAAACACTTCGGATACTACACTGGAACACAGAGTTCACAACCTGGAACCACCCAGGGCACACCCTTTAAAACACACCTGCAAAGAATGTGTGCGTGATCTCGGCCTGGACATAGCTAGCCCAAGGCTCACTTTTTAAAGTATCTGGGGAGCATAAAGGAGAGAAGCCAATTTAGTCATCTTGGTAGCAAGTCATACTCATCAAGCTATAAGGAAGAGGCGGGTTCAAGAGCTCATGGGCAAACCCCACGTCTGCCTCTGAGCTAAGAAAAGGTGCAGGGTGACGCCTTCTCAGTAGAGCAGCGGGTAACAGGCAAACAACACTGAAATGATGAAAACCCGGACAAGTCTCCACAGGAATCAAGGGTGCACTGGGAGGACTGTGATCGAGGTGCAAAAGGGGGAGCCCTTTTTGGAAAGCAAATCTCCAGCATGCTAGACCAACCCATCATCAAAACTGCCAGAGGTGTGACCCCACCCTCCAGCCAACACCCCAGCCCAGCCTGCTCTACTCTGACTCAACAGAGGAGCTGCTGTTACAGGATCAGCTACTTTATTTTTTAATTGATTTTATTGGTACATTTTATATATACGTTATGATCGTATTCAACATTGAGAGTTTGTTCTAGTACGTGACACATCTTGATTCTCATTTTTTCCCATTCCCCTGCCCTCCCTACTACCTCACCCCTATATACATAAGCTTTGTTTCCTTTTTTACCATCAAACTTTTTTCCTTCCCTTCTTTACTAGCCCCTAACTGACCCTTTTCCATTTGAACATTTTCTTCCTATTTCACAGTGCCTATCATACATTTCAGAACTTATTGATACCTTCAGTTTCTCATACTAGAGAAACGATATGGTATTTACACACCTGAAGATCAGCTACTTTAAACAGCAAGTTTCCTTTCTTCAGGTAACTCACATGCTTGAGAACCTAAGTATTCTTTGTGGCTCAAAGGGTAAGCAGATGAGCTCTCGACCATATGATGAAAGCCTTGGGCATGTGAGCATCCTCGGTTCCTTCTCTATGCCCTGCTGTCTCCTTTCCTTCCTTCTCTACCTTTTTTCTCTGTTTGCAGGACAGAGAGATACTTTGTGAAAAAATATACCATGTTCAGAGTATTCTCAGCAACTTGCCACTATCTAAGGTCTACCCATTATTTAGTCTCTGCTCTAACTGCCTCAAGTAATGTCATAGGTGAATTCCTTTATCTTTGAAATCAGGCTGGACTGAGACACAAATTTAGAACATATAATTTATTACTCATATGTGTCAGTTATATCTTCTTAAGTTAAATACATGACACCTCGACCATTGCTAGTACAACAGAAGAACAGAAAGCAGAAGAAATTGACTGATGGACTTATTTACTGCTGTGACTGAGAAGTGCTCAAAACAAGCAGGAACCTGTTACCTGACTTTCCGAGCTCTCCAAACAGAGGTGCCTCAGGAGTCATCCACAGCTTCTGTTTGTCATGCCCTACCGAGAATCGAGAGATTCCAGATGTTCTCAACTTTTGGTGTAACTATTCTTAAATTTGTATTAATAAATATTAAAACCACATAAAGGCCGAAAGATCACAGAAAAGATGGTTTGTTACACATAGATCCTAAGGTGTGAAAACTGGGCACACCACACAGAAGCCCTTGGGGAGAGTCCGGGGTAGTCAGGAGGTAAAGAGATGGGAAAAACAGGAGAGAACATCGCCAATGGGACCCACAGGAAGGAAAGGGAAGGGCACAGTGGCAAAGTTAGATTTGGCCAGTGTGAGTAAGGTAAGCAGGCTCTGAGCCCTCAGAGCTGTTGACAGTTGTCCAGCACTGGGAGGAGGAATCGGCCAGGTAGATGGTGGCCTGGAGCGTTCAGGGCTCAGCTTCTGAGTCGGTCTGTTTGTACTTGAACTCATGCCTGGGAAGCAGGACTCCTGTCAATGGACAAGAGCTGCTGGGCTCTTGATGGGCAGGGATGAAGCAACAGCAAGAGATGAGGGTGTGGCGTGGGCTGTCCAGAGAAAGCCGCATCTGGTATCTGAATGCTGAGAAGAAGAGCGCAAAGCACAAGTTCACGCACCCAGAAACACAGAGCATGCCGTAATATTCATCTAACACATGCTGGGACCACAGGAAGGATGTCAAGAAAAGATAACCCTACCGGTATTATTTCACTATTGAAACATTTGAGTGTCAGGTCACTGTTCAAGCATCAGAAAGCCACCTGCTTTTGAAACATAAACAAAGCCGACAGCCTGTGCTATGGCCTTGTTTATCTTTGCCCCAAATAAAGAAGTCACTTTATAAACAAGTGACCAAAATAGACTTTGATTGTAAGTGAAATAAACTGTAACTACAACACTGAGTCCATAATCTTGGTAGTAAAATAAAATGAAGTGGAAGAAGCCATGCTGCAATAACAGTTTAATATTTGCCAGATTGTAAAGTGAACCTAGGAGGAATCATTGCACATGCAAGTAGAAAATTACCGCCCGATATAATCGGCAGAGAGACATATTCATGGTCACCAAGAGAGCTCCAAAATCTGAATGGTAATTTTCTTTAAAATGATGGCTGGGCACTGGAGGTGCTTAATTCACTTATCCACATGCTCCTGAGCAAGAGCAGGCGGGTGAGGAGGACGCACCGTGCGAGCTGGGACCCCCGGAATGGCGGGAGGCTGGGGCGGGGGGCTCTCGCCAGCAGGGCATTGAAGGACAGTGCACTGAAAGACGTCAGCCGAGGACTGAGAAGGCTGGGGTGCTGACATCCAGGTAACTGCCTGATCCTGAACAAGTGATTTAACCCACTTTGTCTGTTAAAATAATGAGAATTTTCCTATTTTCACAGGGTCAGTAAGAAGATGCTGACACATTTTTCCAAATCAAGAATTCTATTTTTCTAGGACAGTCATGATTGGGTGAGTGTGCTCTTTGCTATACTGTCACCCGGTTCTTGGTTTATTATTCAGGAATACCCCCAAAGCACTTTATTTTTCCGTGGAACTATTTAAACATCCCTAAGTGACTCTTTAGTCGTGTCCTTGTCAACTGGAAAACTATATAAGTTCAGTTATCACCAGAAAGAAAACGTAATTGTCAGGCCATTAGGATACACATGGCCTTCAAAGCATGTTTTGATGTTGTTGTCATTTAAATTTCCCTTCCAAACCAGTGCACTGTGGATATCCGGAAGCCCTTCTCACCTGTCATCACACCTCTGAACGTTAGTCTCCGCATCTCATGCTCTCCAGGTTGGAAGGGCTGCATCAGAGGCACAGAGTCCCTGCTCGATCGCCCCTGGGGAGTCTGGGCCTTCAGCATCCACCCTACTTCAAGTCCCACACTGCTGAGACCGGACGGAGCGCAGCAAGGACAAAGAAGGAAGTGGGCGCGGGGAGAACGGCCCAGCCTCGGAGCAGCAACGCTGTGTCACAGGAAATCCATGCCGCTCTTTGTTGCAATGCTTGGACTTTCATAACCAGAAAGTCAGCGAGCTAAGCTCGTGGGCTCAGCCACAGGACAACAGAGTATCTCCTGGTCTAGGAGGTGCAACACTGGCTCAGTTTTAGGCTTCTCATAAAGAATCTTCAGGACTCGGGATTCTATTGTCAAAGTCTAGAAAGCCTACTAATCCTTTTATTAGCTGTGAGAATACCCTTTGTTTTCCTTTCTGATGTCTACATTAGCATTATTCCTTTTAGGATGGTCATTCTTTAAAGGTAGCAAATGAAAGGTAGCAAATTTGTTCTCCTTTAGCTTAAATTTCTCTTTATATTTCCAATGCTCACGATAGCACTCAATCTTTCGTGCCTTGGTTCATGCCCATCGTATTGGAGAACACTCTAGAGTCCTAAGTGCCCTTGTCTTCACTTTGATTTCCCACCAATAGAGACAACTTCTCTGCATACCCATCACCACTGCCTTAGAGGCATCTGGAACAACCAAAAACCTCCCAGCTCCTCTGCTACCCAAATCTTCTTGCACGACTCTTATTCCAGCTGTGTTGTTACTGAGTGAGCCCTTTCCTTCTGACACGAATCTGCTCAGTTATTTTGAACACTACTCCCTGTATCCGTAAGTTTCTCATGTATGGCTCCACACAAATGAAAATCAAACTATTCTCTAAAACACATGACTTTTAGGTAATTCCTCAAGTTCCTTCCAGCCCTCAGCTGTGAATATTACAGCTATGATAGCAAGAGCAGTCCGAGCCAGAGAGATCACATTGATAAGCCCTCTGACACAGGAGCAGAGGCACACCATCGCACGTCACTGGGAAGCACCACACGATGAACTCCTGCACACACACTGGGATGGCTGCTGTGCAAATGAAACGCAGGAAGGAAAAAGGGCTGGTGAGGAGGTGAAGATATTGAAACCCTTTGCTTTGTTGGTGGAAACAGTATGATGCTCTCTCAAAACCTTGAATAGAGTTATCATCTAACCCAGCAAGTCCATAAAGATCAAAAGCAGACATCTTCACACTCACACAAATTATTTCCAATGGCCCAGTGTCTTCAACAGTTCCAAGGTCCAACAGAGGGGTGGGTAAGCGAATGTAATCTGCCGTGCAATGGAGTGTTACCAACTTGAAAAGAAAGGGAACTGCAGCGCATGCTGCCGCACGGACGCACCTGGAGGCTGCTGTGCGAGGTGAGATGACAGACACTGTCTGATTCCACTTACAGGAGATACCAAGTATAGTCCAGAACCAGGGGCCAGAGGACAGTGCTGAGAAGCTGCTGTTGAATGGGGACAGAGTTTTAGTTTGGGGAGACGAAAGGCTCCAGAGATGGATAGAGGTGATGGCTGCTTGACAGTGGGAATGCAGTTATTTCACCTGGATTGTGCTTTTAAGAATGATGGGTTTTATGTTATGTCTATTTTGCCACATACCTAGCACTCTGACTCTCATTTTCTGGGAAGAAACCTGACAGACAGAAACGAGAAAAGCATCCTGGCCTAACATCTGGGATTCTCTCGCCGGTGATATTTATTGACCAGACTTGTGTAAGTCTCCTCTTTTTGGCAGCAGAGCCGGCACTGTGGTGGCCAGGCTGTGGAAAATAGAAATAGGACCTCCACTTTTAGCAATGTTTTTCATAAGTTGAAAACACTGACACTTTTAAGCAAAAAACAAAAACCAGCATTATCTTCTTCTTGTGCCCTCTCAAAACAACTGGCTTTACATTGTATGTTATATATT
>PVIR01012117.1:0-45481 GCA_004026965.1 Petromus typicus | reverse complement strand
GAGCTGACAAATGAGAAACACGCCTGCCTGTTTTACAGCAGGAAGTCACTGTGCTAGAGACACGTGTGTCTGCGCCACAGCCCTAGTTCATGTCCAGATCCTCACCCAAAGGCGCCAGGATCAGGTGAGCGTGTAAAGAAGGCCGAGGGCTCATGGGCAGGACAGGTGTTGCTGGGGCAGTGGTAAGTGATGCTCCCTTGCTGCTCTGCCATGCGAGGACACAGTGACAGCTGCGACTCTGAGCAGGACGGGGCCTCCCACTCCTGTCATGTGGCCAAACCAGCCTTAGTGACCACAGGAAATAGGTTCTCTGGTTCACAAGCCACCCGTTTACAGCTTTTGTTACAACAGCCCAAAGAGACTAAGACAAACAACAGAAACAAATTAAAACTCAATTAAATATCTTCCTGGCCTTCCCAGTACACACCTGCAGGCCCAGCATGTGGGCAGCCAAGATGGGAGCATCACCTGAACCCAGGAACTCGAGACCTGCCTGGACAACATAGTGAGACCTTCATCTCAAAAAACTCAGTAGCAAAACACTCAGGCATAACGATGTTATCTAGAAGCAAGGTGGAACACACAGATGAAACAGCCACTAGGGTTCAGAGCAGTTGCCCCGGGGAACCAGAGTAGGAGCTTGGGAAGCCACATAGAATTGTTTATGTTTTAAAATCTGTAAACTGTATTTTTTCATTAAAATTTACATTAAAATAAATCAAACCAGGCATGATGGGCCACGCTTGTAATCCCAACAGTCTGGGAGGCTGAGGCAGGAGGATGTAAAGTTCAAATTCAGCCTGGCCAATTTAGCAAGGCCTTGTCTCAAAATAAAAAAGGGTGAAAATTGTATAGCTTGGTGGGAAGGCCTTGGGTTCAACCTCTAGTACTACAAGTAAATAAATGAAACAACATACCTATGCACCAGCAATAACCATGCATATTTTGTAGAATAGAGTCCCAATGCCTACCTGCGTGGCTCTCATTTTACTTGGCTGATGGAAGGTAAAGAGAGAAATCGTAGAACCACGTGCTAAATGCTAAGACCAAGGCATTATTTAGACCTGAGGTCAGGAAGGAATAGATATTTCTGACAGATAATGGAGCCACCTTAGCAAACACAAAATTTGAACAGCCACGCCTACATCCAGGTTGGACTAATATAAGGCTAGAGTGATGAAGGGACAAGAAAAAAAAGAATGGAAGGAAAAAATGGAAACAAAGCTTTGAGGAGGGAAGGAGGGGTTGAAGGGAGGGGCGGGGATGGGAATGTAGAAATTCCCTATGTGAAGGTGACCACTATGTATATCTAAAACGCACTAGAACATTTAAGAAAGGGCAGATAATCAACAAGAAAGGCACCCCACACTGGGCAGCACCCAGAAGCCAGGAAAGACTACGCAAGCAGAGGGTAAAAAGCCAGGGAGACGAGTCTCCTCCAGGGAGGAAGGTGAGCAGTAGGGAGACACTGAGGCACCAAGCCCTGGAGCCGCTGATGGGAGGACCACGCGGGCCTCGGAGCTGGGCGGAGCAAGGCCAGTCAGGAGGCTGCGGCAGGAAGTGCTCTGTGAATTTTTGGCCAACCTAAAAGGCATAACAAGGCTCTGATTCAAAAAGCAAAAGACAAAAGTTTTGAAAAAAGAAAGGCAGGCAGGAAAAGGGTTCCTGTCGACATGCAGGGCTGAGGCTGAGAGGTCCCCGGCCTCCCCGTGTTTGAGTCAGGGCCTGGACACTCCTGGCGAGCAATGATCATCTCTCTGTGCCTAGCGAACAGAAAACTGACTGACTCACTGGTTGCCACAGAGGGGACAGAACCCGGGACCTTTGCCCTGAGGTGCATCCCCAGCCTTTTATATTTTTTATTTTGAGACACATCCTTATTAAGTGCTTACATTCAGGCTGGGCTTGAATTTTCGATCCTACTGCATCAGATTCCCAGAGTACTGGGTTTACAGGTGTGCACCACCATGCTGGGCTAAGTACAGGATATTTAAATGACAGAGGAATTAGAAATGGATCGTGGAGAATCCATCTCAGGAACGTGCATCTCACACTCGCCAATGTCAAGGAAACCTGTGGGCATCGCGATGACTGCTGAGCTGAGAAGGACACATGGAAAAGCTAGTGGGGCAGTCAGGTCTTATCCAGCACTTACAGGACAGGGCAGGAAGGTGCAGAAAGGGGCTGGGGGAGGCTGCAGGGGTTTGGGGAAGCACCATTTCTGCAAAAATGCGAAGCCTTGTTGGGTGTGGTGGCACACCCCTGTCATCCCAGTCGGAAGAGGCTGAGGCAGGAGGATTTCCACAAATCTGAGGCCTCTAAACAAAACGAAAGAACAGCAGCGAAAACTTCTCTCCTTGTGCAAAACTCACAAGTTCCCTCGTGTCCTACGCTGCCTCCTGAGTCTCAATGCCAAAGGGTGTGGAGGATGAATGCTCACAGTTTTGCTAACCGTGCAGCTCCACTGGGGCAGAGAAACGGAGCAGACGGCCCGCGAAGCACAAATGTCCGAGCTGCCCAGGCTGTCTGCTCCATGCTTTCTAGAGACAAAAACTCAGGCCACCGATTGAAAAGAGGAGAGGGGCCGGCTGCCGGGAGGGCTCTCCTCCAGACGAAATCTTTTCAGCGGCTTCCTTCCCCAAGGCTGCTGCCCGAAGCTCTTTTCTAGTGGAAGGATTTACACGAAATCAACCTTCTCTTTCCAGCAAGGGCCAAGCGAGGCCCCAGGCTAGAGTCGCCCAGCCCTAGGTCCAGCTCAGCACCCTAAGGAAATGGGGGTTCTGGGCTTTACCAGCCGAAACCTCTTTGCTGTGCCCCTGTAGGACGCAGGAGTTATCAACAGAATAAAGAAGAGCCCCTCCCTCTGAAGGCCTGAACTTCCACATGCACGGCTATTTCTACACATAAAACTTGGGCTGTTTCATAAACATACCATAAACACAGGGCACTACGCACCTTCACGTACACTAGACATTATCATATGTGTACAATCCTTTTGTGCCAGTTGACCCCAAAGTAGGAAAGCTGCCAACTAGTTGGTGAGAGACTCAGACCCAGCAGCTTAGTTTCTGAAGAATAAAACCAAATGCTGTGCATAAAAAGAGACCGATCCATAATCTTGCAGAAAGCATCTCCTATGCAAAGAACAGAACATATATAATAAACAAAGCCTTCCCAAGACCTCTGCATATTAAAAATCAAAGAGCAGGCAATGAGAAGAAATAAAAATCTTACACTGAGTGCCTACAATCAGTGAAATAAAGCAGGTAAGGGCTCAGGAAGCCCGAGTGGAAGGGGAGGGGAAGAGGAGACCCAAGTCGGTGGCACAGCACCCACCAAACAAACATTTAAAACAAGAATAAAGAGCCAGGAATTCACACACTCGTAATCACAATCCTTGGGAGGCTGAGGCAGGAGGGTGACTTGCTTCTAGGAGTTAGAGACCAGCCTGGGCAACGTGGGGAGACCCTATGTTAGGAAAACAGAAAAGAATAAACACAGAGTTGCTCACGCTTGTGACAGCCTGGCTCTGACGAAAACTTCATTTCTAAATAGATTGCTAGACTTTTCGCTTGTTTGAGACAGGGTCTTACTATGTAGCCCAGGCTGGCTTCCAACTATGGTGATCTTTCTGCCTCAGTGTACTGAGTCTGAGACTACAAGTCACTTCTTCTAAAGTTTTCCTGAGTTTAGAGAGTGCAAAAAGCTTTGAAGCTTGTAAGAGACTGAACAGGAGGACGTGGAAGCCAGATGCCGTGGTGCACACCTGTGACCCCAGCACTCTGGGAGGCTGAGGCAGGAGGATCCCCTGAAGTCAGAGGACATCCTGGGCTATATACTGAAAGCCTATTTCAGAAAACCAAGGGGAAAAAAGCCAAAAAGTGAAAAAGCCGAAGAAAAAAGTACACCAAGGTTTCCAAAGCACACGCCAGGCCAGGCCGGTCTTCCCCTCCTGCCCAAGGAGGGGGGTTTACAAGTCACCATTTAGCACCTGCCTGAGATATTCTTACACCACGCTGCTGCGTTTCCAGGAAGGACAAGGCCAGAAAGGAGAGTGCGAGGCCCATTCTCATTTGCATGCTGCAGTTTAGCACAGAAAAATGTGAAAACATTAGACTTGTTTTTTTACACGGCAATGTTTAAAATTTCTCCCATGTCAAGGATAAAGGCAAAAAAATTCTTTTACTCCTAAAAATGGCTCTTTCCTAGAACATCAGGGTTAGTTTCTGAGTGGCACGTTTTAAAAACATTTAATCAGTAATCTGAAAGTATGTCAACACCTTCTGGCAGTGCGCGGTGAGATGTGCGCCTTGTCAACAGCAACACAGACAGGCGGCACACTTGGGACATGGGGCCTTTATGCTGACACGCAGTAGTAATATAATTTTAAAATTTATCATCTGTTTGGCTGCAAGCAACAATTAATCTTTTTGACAATTCGTACAATGCTTTCAGTAACACCTGGGAAGAAAAACATGTTCTAATTTTTACTTTCCTCGTTGTACAGGGTTTTATGGCTTCCAGTGCATACAAAGCCACACATAATAAATTTTGTGATTAGGATTAAAATGTTGGCAAAAAATATTTCCCTTGTCGCCACAAAGCCCCCCCTTGCCTCTGTTAATAAAATTACTTAACACAAGAACTGTGAAAGCACGCCCAGAGGAAATACGGGCCTCGGAGGGTACATTTCTGTCACGTCAAATGACATTTAATTCCCAAATCATTTAACCTGTGACTCCACATGACTACTGATAGCTGCAAAGCAGATCTGGTGGGGACCCAGAAGTGGCACGCTTCCTTCTACCACGGAGTCAAGGCATGTGACCCTGGGCCTGTCTGATCTGCTGACCTGAAAAAGACTGCACAGCAGCCAGGCCTAGTGGCCTGTGCCCATCGTGTCAGGACTCAGGAGGCTGAGGCAGGAGGATTACCGTGAGTTCAGGCCAGCCAGAACTATATAGTAAAACCTTGTCTCGAAAAAACAAAACAACAAAAATCAGACAAACAAAAAACTACGTGTCCAAAGCTTTGCCTGGCACCCACCTGACAGCTTGTGAATCCTGGTTCTCCAAACAACAGCCCCACGCTGTATGTTTTCCATGGTAACTCACCCTTCGCATCCATTAAGACTCAAACATGATAAAGAAGAGAACTTTATCCACTGGGCTAGGGCCAGCCTAAACCAGGGCAGTGGCACATACCTGGAGTCTCATCTACCTGGGAGGCGAAGGCAGAAGCACCCCGTGAGCCCAGAAGTTTGACACTAACCTGAGCAACGTAATAAGATCCCATCTCAAAAACAAAACCACCACCAAAGAAAAAGAATATAGCAAGTTGGGTGATGCATACTTGCCAGCACTCAGGAGGCTGAGGCAGGAGGATCACTGTGAGTTTGAAGCCAGTGTGGGCTACACAGTGAATTCAAGGACAACCTAAACTACATAGTGAGACTTTTACCTCAAAAAACCAAAACCCAAAACCAAGCAAACAAAAGAACATAACAACAGTCCATGGTTAGGAAAAGTGACCATACCAGCAGCGAAAATATACAGAAATGTATAAATGCCACTATAAAGCCAGAAAGTAGAGTCAAACAAGGCAGGTGGTTGTGAAATACAGATAAGCACCTCTGTTAAAAAAAAGGAAAAAAAGAATTAAAAAAAAAAAAGGATTTAGTACTGTGTGCCTGTGTTACAGATGTCTCCTTTGCTCATGTCTTCCATCTTTTCCCTTCTTTCTCAAGCATGTTCCTTCTGAGATGTGAAGAGATGACCTCACCATGTGCCATGAGTCTTACGTGGATTTAAAATTCAATGATTTATCTGTGCCTATAGTGTATGACTGTAATCCCATCATGCTGGGAGGCTGAGGCAGGAGAATAACAAGTTTGGGCCCAGTCTGAACAACTCAGCAACTTAGCAAGACTTTGTCTCAAAATAAAAATAAAAAGGGGCAAGAATTGCGGCTCAGCCTGAAAGCTCTGGGTTTAATCTCTAGAACTGCAAAAAATAAAAAGATGATCCTTCTCTCTGTTAAAAAAATAAATAGGTGATTTTTACCGAATGATCTTTACTACTGAGTTCTGGTGTCCAACTTCTAGACACCTCAGGACTTTATCCACACTCTGATTAGAAAATAAACTGGGTGTGGTGGTGCATGCCTATAAACTTGTAATCCTAGCACTCAGAGGCAGAAACAGGAGGATTGCCTTGAGTTCAAGGGTAGCCTGGGCTACACAGTGTGTTCAAAGCCAGCCTGAACTGCAGAGCAAGACTCTGTCTAAGAGAGAGAGAATGAGAAAGAGAGAGAGAGAGAGAGACAGAGAGAGAAAATAGTTAGAAGGCTTTGGCACTAAAGACTTCTGGAGCTGAGGCTGCCCCTCCACGTGGCACCTCAGTCTCTCCAGTGGCTGCTGGGACCTGGTGAGTGCGCTTGAGGTTTCTATTTCTAGGCTCTTGGCACCAGCTCCATCAAGGCGGCCCTCTGTGCTTTGTTACTACTGGGCTCAGAACACAACCCTTCCACAGATGGCATCTTGCCACTCTGAGTGTTTTTGCTTGGATGGTTGGTAAGACAGGCTCTCACTGTGTTGTCCAGGCTGCCCTTGGTTATGGTGATCCTCCTGCCTCAGCCTTCCAAGTGCTGGGAGTATGGATGCATGCCACTGTGCCTGGGACAATGAGTATTAGAAGCAGAAGAAAACTGTGGAAACAGACAGGTCATTTAGTGACCTTCTCCTCTTCCTTGAAGATTCTCCTGTGACAAGATCTTGCCCTGGACCCAGAAGAAAGGCCACCAGGAGGCCAAAAGGAACCCAGCCAAGCAGGCCTTGCCTTGGTCCCCTCTGTCAGCACTGCGTCACACCCTCTGTAACTCCAGCCACACCGCATGCCTGGCCATGCAGACACAGGTATCCCTAAGTCTAACATCATGTAAAACTGGCACTAAACAAAGGCGGGTGCTTTCCTCTGTTAAGCTATCTTTTGTGGGGGGTTTTATGTTTGTGTGAGTTTTTGAGACATGATCTCAAACTTTTGAGAATGAGCTCAAACTTTTGGTGATCCTCCTGCCTCAGTCTCCCAGTTAGTGGGATTACAGCGTGTGCTACCATATCCAGCTGAGAAATCTTTGCTCCCCCCCCCCACCCCCTCAGGGTCTCATCCGAAATCCTAGCTCTTGGGAAGCTAAGGAATGAGGACCCTGCAAGTTCCAAGCCAGACTGGGCTATACAGCGAGACTGGCCGCAGTCGGGCCCAGGGGACAGCCAAGACCTACACGGGTAAAAGTGAGTGCGAGACTGGGTAGAGGGCACCCGCTGGCTCCTTCTGCGCAGACGCAGGGCTGGTGCCTACCGGCAAGGCCAGCCTGCCCTCGCTCTGGGGTGAGACGCGGCCCGTGATGGCCATGCGCTCTCTGTGCCAGTCCCCACGCAAGCACCTGGGCGGGAAGCACATGTTCTGGTGGGGCGCACACCCCCTGGCTCACACATGCGCTGGTCTTGCAGCCTGTTAGTCTTCACCTTCCATGACATTTTCCTGCAACTGTCCTGTTAGATTACCCAAGCTTTTGTTGTTGTTTTGAGACCGGGACTCACTCACTCTGTGTAGCTCAGACTGGCCCAGGCTGGCGATCCGCCAGCCTCAGGGTCCTGAGTACTGGGATGACAGTGGTTTCCCTGATTTATAACGCGAGTGGCCTGTGCAGGGTCCGGACGGTAGCGGGACAAGAGGACAAAGTAGTCACCGACTTTCAAAGGAGCTCAGTTCCACCGCGGCCCTGGAAGCGCCTCGCCACCGAAGGAAGGAGTTTCCGCCTCTGTGAGGAGGGAGCTGGCACAGCCACGGCCTGGCTCAGCTAACCTGCGTTAACTTTCCTTCGGGGACACATGTTGGGGGAACCTGCTGTGAACTTGGGCAGTGAGGTCTCCGTGCCTCCTGGCCCTCCCTCCTTGGCAGGGTAACATCAAAGGCGGCCCTTTGGGCAGAGGCTGTCCCGGCCTGAGCTCCAACCTCAGGAGCACGGAAAGGCGCACACGCAGCGTAACAAACCACGAAGGTGCTGCTCCAGCCTTCTGTGAGGCTCTTAAAATAATCTTCCTTAAACCTGCTGCACATGCTCCCAAGCCGGCGGAATTAGTGTCCCCCTTCCAGATCCCCTCAGGCAGTGGCTGAGCCGAGTCAGACAGGGAGCGGCCCCAAATGCTAGGCCGCCCTGCCTGCCTCTCCTCCGTGGTTCTCGGCGGCGCTTGGAGTAATCCCTCCTCAAGGGCCCCCGAAAGGGAGTCGTTGTAACCTGCCTGGGCGCGGCAGGCAGGAAAACCTCAGGATCCTGGCAAAGGCCGCCCGAAAGGCTGGAAACTGCCCCAGTCCAGATCAGCTGCCACTTCCTGCACGGAACAGAGAAGGGACTGGAGGGCAAAGAGGGCTGCACTGGTCACTCCCATCCTTTAGGGCCTCCAAGGGCCTACACCATGCCTACGGAGGGCTGTCTAGGGGGACAGAGAGACAGACATGGGTGCTCTCGAGTGCATCTCAGTGGAAGAGCATTCCCAGCACATGCAGGGCCTGGGTTCCATTGCCAGCACTACAAAAATGAAGACAAGCCAGGTGGTTTCCCTGAAGCCAGGTGGACTGGTGCACACTTGTATCCCCCCACACACAGGAGGCTGAGGCAGGAGGATCACCACGGCAAGCCCAGCCTGGGCAGTTGAGCGACTTAACAAGGCCTTGTCTAACTACCAAGGAAGAAGATGTTCACTTACGAAGGCAAGTAGTCTAACTCTTAAGCGTTCTTAGTTCTTTATTTCCTTATCCAGCGGCATGACAATGCTAAAACCAATGCTGTTACTCTAGTGCCACATTTAAAGTCAAAACTGGTCAAGCAGTGACGATTTCATCCAGCCTAATCTAATACATAGTCTCACAGTCTTACTTTGTTACACAAAGTGATTTTCAAAAATGAGTGCAGGGGCTGGGGATTTAGCTCAGTGATTCCGGCGCCTGTCTTGCAAGCACAAGGACCTGGGTTCATTCCCCCAGTAACCACATACAATACTGGGCATGGAGACTCATGCCCACCAGCGATCAGTACCACATACCACAGTGCCGGGTGTGGTGGCTCACGCCTGTAATCCCAGCACTTGGGAGGCAGAGGCAGGAGGATTGCTATGAGTTCGAGGCTGGGCTGGGCTACATAGTAAGTTCAGGGCCTGAACTACAAAGCGAAACCTTGTCTCTAAAAAACTAAAAAATAAATAAAATAAAATAAAATAAAATGTGCAATTGATTTTCAACTTTAGATTAACTTGGGAAGAAATTAAGAAAATATGCCATAAGTCAAGGAAGCAGGAATAATGCTTAAGTTTTTTATGTAAACTCTGAGACCCACAGTGCTTTCCACCCAGGCTGTGCCCGCCCAGGGAGGCTGCCATGTTGGAGTTCTGGATGGGAAAGGAAAAAGCAGGTCCAAAAAAATGCTAAGCTAGTAATTCAAGAGTGAATCAGCAAAGATACTGACTGGAGGCTGATAACCCCAGCCTTCCCACACAGCTACCCCACCCTGCTGCCTCTCACCACACAAAACTCTAGAGGTCTCCTATGAGAGGCAGCTTTTGTTCAAGTAGAAGGTTGACAGCTACTCATGGTGAGGAGTTTTTGTTTGTTTGTTTGTTTGTCATTCAAATAACTCTTTTCCCCTGAGGAAACTGAAAGGGAAAATGTCAGAAGTATGTGATTAATGATTTTTTAAAAGGAGGAGATCTCTTATTGAACTGGAAAGTAAGCATTGAAAAGAAAACGATCCCATTACATGGTAGATTTCCACACGTAAGTTTGATTTTACTTCTTTCAAGAGCTGTGCTCCAGTCAAATCAGTGACCCAGGCCTTGGGAAGGGACGCGCCCAGGCACATGCTGGAAGCACAGTGGGGCCTGCAACTGGGGCACTGATCACCCCATCAATAAAGCAGGGGCCAGCTCTGTCCTGGCCTCCAGGCTGTGTGGTATCAGTGTGATTCCTAAATATTTCATAAGTTAAACAATCCCATGCTGTGGTGGTGGTGGTGGGGGGCGCTACTGATTGGAATAGGAGCTTGGGGAGGCAGAGAAACAAGGGAAAATTCAAGAGAAAAAAAAATCAATTTGAAAACTTCTCTTTTTGAGATTCTTTTTAATCCATTCTTGAAGCCAAGATAGAACCCAACATTTCGCGTAAATAAACAGCAAAGAACTTGGAATCTTTGGCCGGGACACCAGGAAGAGCTAGCCTGGTACCAGGGTGATGGTTTCAGTGGATTTAACAACGTAAAGAAGTTGCCCCCGAAGGCTGCCTTAGGGCGACTTTCTCTTCCAGAAAGAAACGTGGAGAAAACTTTCCATTGTGGGTGAGGAGGATGCAGAGGAGTGAAAAATGCTGCTTTACACAACAATGTGGCCAGCACTTAGGCCACAGAAAGATTCTGCCCAAGGGCTCGCAAAAGCATGCAACTTACTGCTGGGGGCAGCAGCCACAGACTTCGGTCTAGAGAGCGAGTTAATAAACAGTCTAAGAAGAATACAGACTTGGTCACCATCCACCTTTTGGCTGTTTCCCCTGGGTTCTTTACACCTGCTGTTAGACAAAAAAAACGTCAAATATCATTTCAGCAATCAAGCATTAGCTGTCTTCACTGTTGTTCAAATTTACCCTAGGAAGGAAATTGAAGAAGTTGAAGCTGCTTTTCTCTTGAAGTTATCCTGTAGTGGAGAAAGATATGTAATTCAGCTGCAGATTTCAAGTTAGGTTCCTTCTGGAAAATAGTAGTAAATATACATTACTGTTTGGTAAACATGGTACTAGGTCTGATTCGTAATTGCTCATGTTGAAATCATTGAATACAATCCTCAAACATCACACTCTCGTCCACAGATATGGTTGGGCACACGGGATTAAATAGTTCCCTGCAGTGAATCATGGAATTAAAGATAGCAATGGATTTTATCTCCCATTTGCCTCTTGACTTTAGCCTGTCTGAACTAGATATTTTTTATTTTTCACTGATAACAAGAGAAGTTGGAGCCAGATATGATTTCCCCTAGGACAATCAGTACGCAGTGGCAAGGATCCAGTTTAAGGCATCCCGCCAGCAGGGTGGGCTCAGGGTCTGCAGGCCGATGGGATGTGAGCTGTCCGGCCTGCTGGTGCTCCCGAGAATGAGCCACAGCCATTTTCAGTGGTGCAGCTTCGGAGGCCCTGGACTTTGTGCTGCCGTGTGTGCAGGAAGGTACTCACTCTGTGCATGTGTCTGAAGCTCCTGCACTGGACACTGGACCCCACATCAGCCACTGTGCACCTCCCAAAGCAAGGAAGGGAAGCACTGTGCAGCGGTGTTCCTCCGAGAGCTGGGCAGGCAGACCTGGCAGAGCAGGTTCGCCTGGCCTAGATCCCAAAGGTGCATCTGTACCCCTGGCTTTTGTCAGGATGAGTGATGGCATTAGGCGATTTCAGCAAAGCAACTCATCTGCCAAAACATGACTGCCAAAATATTCAGATAATGTCATTTAGCGCTTGCGTCATCTGACTTTCTGCACTGTGCTTCCTGCCCACGAGGCCCTGGGCGCCTGTCCTTCTGGGGCTCTGGAAGGCAGAGGGTAAGCCGTCTCTTTTCTCTCTCCCCTTTCCTCTCTCTCTTCAGGCCGCGTTCTCATTCCCAGTTCGCTTATTATTCCTACAGCAATGCCAAATTTATACACTTAAAAAAAAAACTGACTCAAATGAGTGGTATCATTAGCAAATGCAAATATGCTAATTCAGATAAAAATATAATTCTTTAAAAATCCAATGTTTCATGTGCAAAAATCCTCTCAATGACATGTTTGAAAAGTATCTGGATGTTTTCTTGCCAAGAAGGCAGTACATTTAAGGGAATCTTAGAAAGTATATGAAATCACAGACTGCAATATCCTGCGATTATTTTAATTTTAAAAGCTCAGTTTACAAATATATAGCAATATTTTTCTCACTTTTAATCACTCCCCCACTGTTTTAGCATAAGAGCTAAAATAACCTAAAACAGCCCCCTGAAACACACACAGCAAGTCTGTTGTGCCGATCTGGGGAAAAAAATGTATGAAGAAAAGAATTTTTGATGTAATCTGAAACAGAGTATCAAGAAAATGTGTGTGGTTTGTAGGGTTTTAGCTACTAATAATTTTCCCTGGGAGAATTTTACTTTAAAGCAACTCCAAATGAAAATGCATATAATTAAGCGAAAGACCATTGCTTCAAACAGATTGACTGTCTTTAACAAGTTTCTCTCTTTCTAGCTACTCAGATATGCTATATTTCCTAATTATCACCTTTTAAGGGCCATCTGGGCCCATTCCTCCCCATCAGGGGGCAATTCCATTTGCATTGTTCCCGGGCTTAGTCATGATCAAGTAGTCTGGTGGTAAAGTTCATTAGAAATTAGAACAGAGGCATTCAACCCCACACAGTAAACCAAGTATCTGATACTGGGCGCCCACGGGAGAGATGCTAAACGCCATCCACCATGATCTCACACAACTAACAAGTCTTCACTGTGCATTTCATCCAGTTGCTGAAACACTCAGCCTGGTCCCTGACCAGGTATGTAATGAAAACTTGATTAAGTCTCCTCACACTGCAAAATATTTCTCAATTAAGACAACATAACTACAGTCCCTTATGCCTTTTGCTTCAAAAGTCTATTAAAAACCCTTTAATGGCTCCCTCATTTAGCCCACCATTCACAAGCAGTATACTACTTCCTTCCTGGAGAGAACACACAAGAATGATTCTAATTGTATTTTCTGCAAGACAAATGCACATTATGGAAAAAGCTTGTCGAGCCACAGATGGATGCAGACTAACTCTAGGCTCCGAAGATCTTCCTCTCTTTTGTCTCCTTGGAGGGTCATCCTCTTTTTCATTCACAAGATCTCTACACGTTTGTGTGGCAGAGTTTTGCAAGCCTGGCCAGCGATACTCGGACAGTTGGGGCAGCTGCTCCTCAATAGAGCTGATTGTAAAAGGGCTGGCTAATTCAAGGCAGGCCTACAGAAGGTCCCTGCTTCATCCTTCCGAAGGCCTGACACATAAAACCCAGGAAATTGTTACCTGCCTCCTCCGCAACTCCTGACCTGGCTTGCAATGGCCATCCTAATCCGTGGCGCCAGCCTATTGAGATTGAGGAGGAGGAACCCCTGCTGCGAGCTGCAGCCTCTTCAGCTACACCTTAGTCTTGCAAATGAAGACAGCTGCAGTGGCCCTAATCTATGCAAGGCAGGTGTCACCCTGGGGCTCTCTGCAAGTGACCCTTGGAGCTATTAGGGCTGCAAAGTTAAGAAGTTACTGTTCTAAAAAGAACTATTTCATAGCTGCTCATTATCGAGGTTACTAAGCTTTTTAAAGGAACAATGGCTTATTTCCTCCCATTTGTACCTTGATATTCTCCCAGCCCCTCTGAAATTCCCTTACTTAGCCCCTAATTCTGACCCCAGCTGGGACTCTTTAAATTGGTAGCCTAGCTTTTCTCAACTGATGCTATTCATTCAATGTTATGTGGAAAAATTCCATCTACAGCAAGTTTGCCATTAGTATTATTTTTTATGGACTGGGGATTGAACCCAGGGTCTTGCACATGCTAAGCAAGTGTTCTGCCGCTGTGCTACATGCATGACCCAATTTTGCCATTATTTTTAAACTATTCTAAAGTCTTTCCTTTTCCCCTTACAATCTTCTATCTAGACATTAATGGAAGATTCAGGGGAGGAAAAATGGCCATAGGATCTTCCTGAGATTTTGTAAGGAATTAAAGTGATAATTCACTGTTTAATTGAAACAAACCTACAGCACCACCACTGGGAATTTAGCTCAGTGGTTCCAACTCTTGCCTGGAAACCGCAAGGTCATGAGTCTGATCTCTGGTACAAAAAAACAAAAACAAAAACAAAAACAAAAATACTACAACAAAACACTACCACGGAGACTGGCCCAACTCAAGTCACAATCATGCCAGGCACGATGGCAATTCTTATAATTCCAGCGCTTGAACTGGGAGGCTGAGGTAGGAGGACTGCTCCAAGTTCAAGGCCAACCTGGGCTATACTGTGGGTTATTTCAAGGGCAGCCTGAATGACACAGTCAGACTTGGTCTTCCCACACACACAAATAAATAATGCTACAAATAAATAATAATTACAAATAAATAAACAAAAGCACTGTCACTGACTGTTTGGGACTCGATGTGAGGAACAAGACATCTGAGTTGAACTCCAGGCCTCTAGTGTCCCCCAGAGGACTGTGGGACAGGACCTCAGAGATGGTTCTCTTCTGGAGGGCCTGGTTCACCCCTGACGCCCTCGGGGGGGTGGGGGACAGGCCCCAGGCTGGGAGTTGCCTGCTGTTCCACGGGGGCCCTGTGATCTGAGCGGAGCTCTGGAGCACAGGGACATGGGACGCGCACCCCTTCATCACTGCCCCGGCCACAGGTCCTCCCATAATGCTGCCTTCAGTGAGTCCCTGCCGACCGCTCCATTTTCCTCCCAAGGTGGCACAGAGAGAGTGAGGGGAAGTCCAAGCCTGTGCCCTGGACTATGACAGAAATGGCAGCATCACAGTCCCAGGACGCAGGACAGTGATGGTGGGAGGGTCCGGAGGAAGGCTCCCTGCAGGCCTTACTGTATCCATAGGGAAGCCCCTCCTCCCACCCAACAGAAGGGTGTTTTGCTCAGAGAGATGACACTTCAGTTATGTAGGTTTCTACGGAGATCTCTGAAAACTCAGAATCATTTCAGGTAATAGTAGGTCATACAGCACAAACTTGTAACCTCGCACTCTTGGAGGCTGAGGCAGGAGGGTTGCAAATTCAAGCCCAGCCTGGGCAACTTAGCAATTTAGCAACCCTGTCTCAAAAGGGGAGTGTGTGTGGGCAGGGATACAGGTTGGTGTGAAGACTCTAGGTTCAATCCCCCAGTACCACCACCACCAAAAGTCACTGTATGAAATTATAGTGCAAGATTTCATTAACTGTCCTTTTCTGTTTGAAGCTTGATTTTTGAGGAGTATTTGAAAATTTTGAGTTTCTATATTCATTCTGAAATAAAGATGATAAATGGATTTATTTTTAAATTTTTTTCTTAGGACTATATGTATAGCTTTTCTACCTTCATGTTTGGAAAACACACAATACAGCCACTCCTTTTCAATTTTTATAGAACTTTTGAGTTTTTACAAAACTCAAAAGTAACATCTGAAACAAGTGCAGAAAGCCTGTAAATGTACCAGAAATGCTGGGCTACACATCCACACTCATTACTTCTAACAATTTCACAAGAAGGAGCACATTTTCATGAGTCGTGTGATGTTTTAGCAACAAGACTCCTATGGGCTTTAATGGAAGTCACACAGCTAAAACTCCATGTGCTACTTTGAAAATTTAAGAGTAATTGCTAAGTCCCCCTTAGAGGGTCATAGAAATATTAAAAACCAAAGTATTCTCCTAAGAACTCCAATTATGCCTGAGGGCTTACATCAGATTTTATAAAATGATTGGTCACATATATAATGTACTCTAATACCTTTTTATTGGCTGGTTGTTTTCTTTATAAAAGAAGGTCTTTGTGAAATCCTCTGAACAGGAATATACAGTATAGTGCACTTCAGTCCCAGTGTTCACGTAAACCTGTGGCTCAATCTTTTTTTTTTTTTTTAGACAGGGTCTCATTTTGTAGTTCAGGCCAGGCCTGAACTCACTGTGTAGCCCAGGCCAGTCTTGAACTCATGGCAATCCTCCTGCCTCTGCCTCCCAAGTGCTGGGATTACAGGTGTGAGTCTTCATGCCTGGTACTGTGGTATGTGGTATCAGAGGACTGAACTCAGGACCTTGTACTTGCCAGGCAGACACCAGAACCACTGAGCTAAATCCTGGGCCCCCTGTGGCTCAGTCTTAAAGAGGAGGTAGGCAAAAGAAATAAAAGTGTAGGAACATTTTATCTTGGCATTTCTCATTTTGGAGAGAACAGTCTAGGCTACTACATCATCAGGCTGGTGGTTTTGCACAAATGTATTACGATTTTGAACATAACCAATGCTGTGGAGAAAGCTCACCCGCAAGATCTACTGTGTCTCAGTTCTTGGGAGGCTGAGGCAGAAAGATCATTGTAAGTTCAAGGCCAACCTGGGCTATATGGTGACTTCAGGGCCAACCTAAGCCACATAGTGGAAATCCTGTCTCAGAAATAAAATAGAACAAACAAACAAAAAATAAAAACAAACAACAAATCTTACCTCCTTCAGAGCTTTGTCCATGGCAAATGACTCCTCTCCTAACCCTCTGATACTATAGCTCTAGTTCCAAATGGTCACAAAAGAAAAATGAAAGCTTATCAAAGAAACAATCTTGTTTGTCCCTTTCTGGTATAGGAATGAGCATGGTATATGACACACTTCGGTGACACATCATGAAAAATGTGATGTATGATAACCACGCAGCTTATTTGGCTAACTTGGTGCTCCCTCAGCTAAAGTCTCAGGATTGTGATAAAGCCCAGATATCTGGCTAAGGCCAGAAATGGTCCCTGAGACTTGGCAGCCATGTGCAGTAGCCATGGTTAGAGGTTAGAGGTAGGCCGGATGTGGAGCCCAGGTGCCAGGGCAATGGCTCTGGGACACACACTGAAAGCCTCTGTGCCACTCTGTGAGGAAAACTAGAATGATTCAAAGTCTCACCTAGGCTGGAACAAAGGAGCTTTTCCACTAATGAGACACACTCTGGGTTTGGGGTAGGTTTGTTGGTCAGCCAGCCCCTCAGCTATGTTTGGGCTGGCTATGTATAAAATTGCTTTAACATAGCTGGTCAACAGGTATCATTCTTCCATGCAGCACCACAGGAATATTAGCCAGACAACTCTGTCACCTTAAACCAACTGATGCCATCTTGCCAGGCCTAGTCACTTACTTAACCTGATTCATGATTTCACCTCAGAAGCAGAATCTGAGAAATAAGGGTGTGTTTCTGCGGAAGACCTGCAGGCAGGACTGCAGAGAAGCGCACAGGATGAAGCTCTAGAAGTCAAAGGTGGGTGTCAGATGGCTTCTATTTTTTGGTGGGGAAGGTTGCACCATATTGCTCAGGCTGGCCTTGAACTCACTATGGAGCACAAGCTGGCATCAAACTTGTGGCAATCTTCCAGCCTAAGCATCCCGAGTACTGGGATTCCAGGTGTGTGCCCACACCCAGCAGCAGACATCTTGTGAATGTGTGGAAGAAGACACTATTTGCACAGTACAGCTTCCACTGGTTGTTGCAGGTGCTGCTTTGTCAGATCCCCCAGTAGGTAGGCCAACTTCACATTGCCATTAGCTGTGAATATAGTAGCCTATCTGTTTTCAGGCAAAGATGTACCAGCAAAAATGGTGAAAAATACAAACTGAGAATCTTAAATTATACATGAACTATTACCCTAAGAAGATAACATAGTCACTTAATATTTTTTAATGTCTAACTACCTATACCAGACAGTAATATACATAGCTCCTTTGGATGTTATTTCTCATACCAAGACCTAGGTTAGCATTTGCTTTGAATGGAGATTAATGATGTGCACCTGAAAATCTAACAGAGACAGAATTTTCTATATAGTTAATGGCTAGAGAAATCAATAGAAAAACTCTTCTTCCCATTCCTACCAGCGACTTCTACCCTCCCCTCCCCATCATGGAAGGAGAATAAATATGATTTCTCTAAAGTGGATTGTGGTTACTCATTACATGACATTTGGACAGATGTGTCATTTGCAGATATAACAGGTCTGTGCTTTACCACCCCCTGCACAATTACTCAGATCACCATCTGAGGAGCTGTAAGAGTGATTCACAAGGAAAAAAAGAAGTTCCCGCACAGCCCAGTGGCCATCTGCATGTCACGGGTAAAGAGAAACATTGCCTGCCAAGGGAGGAAGACTTTGCGGGAACCCTAAAGGGTCGCTTTTACCTAAGAGGTCTGGAGGCCTCAACGTTCAGTCTGTACCTATAACCTGTGTTTAGAGCAGAGTTCATTTAGCTATACTCTCTCAGTCAAGAGGCTCTATCCCAGGAAGTAGAATATGAAAAATTAAGATTTTTTTTTTTTCATTGTGAGTTCTTGAACCCAGGGCCTTATTCAGTCTAAGCAATCACTCTTCCAGTTAAAATATTTTGAGTGAGGAAAAAAACTATTATGTAAATGTTGTTTTTCATTAACAGAACAAGAGTCTGCCCAAACTAGATTCTCAATGAATGTCTGGTCAGTGAATGAATACAGCCAGAATTGTCCTGTACTTTGTGTTTGTAAAGAGTTAACCTACATTAAACTATCAAGAGAATAAAGCATTCCATACTAACTCTAACTGCATACCTTTCCTTTAGTTATTCAAGAGATGACTGTAACAAACCCACTATGTAAATCTCAAACAAGAAAGATAATAATACTTCCTTGGTTGTGCTCTGGTTGCAGAAAAGGCAAATTGGTGCATAATTAACAATTTGTTGGTGCAAATTCATCTGCATGTTTTAATTGGTGTTAATTAGATTAGGACTAAAATTTCTTTAATCCTCTATCTTGCCTTTTTTGATGCAAACTAATTTTCTCAGCTGGATGTCAAAGTTTTCTATTAATTACACTTTTCTAACAGGAGCTTTTGCAGCACTGTGGACTCAGAGACCAAGAGCAGTTTTCAGAAGTGGCTTGGGACAAACCTTTTGGGAAGAATAAGACTTGGAGAGAACTGACACATGGGAGGTAAGGAGTGAATTCACCCCAGATTCACTGGTAAATCAAGTCCCCACACCCAGCAAATCAGGGACTGCATGAGCCAGAGAGCTTCTAGCATTTGGCGGCTGTAAACAACACCCTGTAACCTAACTCTGCCACAGTGCAGATGTCAGAGCAGGCCTGAAACAACAAAGACAAAATGTTTTGCCTTATGGTGAAGAAGATAACCTGCTTGGAAATCCTGAGAATATCAGGACGTGGTGGTCTCTGCCTCTGTCACCCAGCAGCCACTCAAATAACGGTGTGCTCATTCCAATGGGAAACATGCACAAAACCCAAGACATCTTGAGTGAATTAAGTTCCACGTTTCGTACGGTTTCCTCCAAATATTGCAATCCTTCTACAACAGTGAGCGTGTCGGGAGAAAAGACCACAAAATATATTCAATATCTTTTATGGCAAGGTGACCCGAAATAACATTTTATGTAGTCAAGGATTTTCGATAGTTCTTTAGCCATTGCTTTCCTCTTGCTGTGCAGTGGTGATGATTGAAACCCGATGTGTACTGCAAAAACAAGCTATAAAATATTTTATGTACAAATAAAACAGTAGCCATTAAGTTTTGCTATGATGTCTGAGCAGATATTCAGCATGAAAACATGATAAAACAACTGTAAGCGGATTGTGATCAAATGTAATTACAATGACTTGTCTCCAGTGAATGACATGAACAACACAATCACAAGGCTTCTCCAAAATTACTTTGGGCAAAGAACCAAGAAAACACTATATCCTTTCTTCACCAAAGGCATTTTGCCAAATAAATCGCAAACACACAAGTTTAATAACCATGGCCAAAAAAAGCACTTGGGAACTCATTATGGAAATGTTTAAAACACACACACACGCACACACGCACACACACATGTACTTTTATTTGATATAAAACTCCTTAATACTAATAGCATTAATATTAATATCACCTATATTAATATTAATATCACTCCACTGAAAACCTGCTGGCTTGAGGTTTTTAATTGATGCTGCCCAGAAGTAAATCCATAGAATGATGGGCAACTGCAAGGGACTCTCTCTGTGTCTCTCCCTGTCTCTGCCTCTCTGCATTTGGCTGTCTTTCCTGTCATCTTTATTTTGGAAAGGTTGAAAGAAAATCCACATGAATACTTGTATTCAGCTAAACATAAACAACGGATCCCATGAAATAATCTTATCTTTTCAATAAGTTGCTGCAAGTGGGTTCTCTCCCTTTTCATGCAATCTACAGCTGCATTTTCTCCAGAAACCAAAAAAGCAACATGGTCATTTAACACGGGCTGTTATGGCTGAAGTAGCCGCAGGGACCTCGGACCGGGAGAGGGAGCGTTTGTGCTCTTCGTCCTGCTTCTCAGCTCTGGCTGATGTTCTGGGTGGTGTCCAGTCCTAACACGGTGGACATATTGCTGTAGGCCACTTGGGAGTATTATCTATCTCTCAGGAAAACAGAAATCCCATCCCACTCCTACCTAAGAAGCTATCCCAGAAGGTATGTGCCCAGACAAAAATTTACACACAAAAGGTCACATCAGCATTACTCAAAATAATCACTAAATAGAAATGACCCAGGGCTAGGGATGTACCTTGGTGGCACAGCGTCTGCGCAGAAAACCTGAGGCCCTGAGTTCAAGTCCAAATGCCAGAAAAAAGAAAGAAAGAAATGACCCAAATTCCATCAACTGATCAATGGGTAAATAAAAGTGGCACACACACAAGATGGAGAATCATGCGGTCATAAAAGGAACGAATGCTGGCGCGTGCCACAACACTTGGGAACCTGGGGAATGTCACACTGAGTGAAAGAAGCCAGCCCTAGAAGGACCACACATTGCATGACTGCCCTGATACAAAATGCCCACAGGCAGCAAATCCATGGAGACAGGAAACAGATCAGGGGTTGACAGGGCCTGGAGGTGTGGGGAGAAGTGGCAAGGCACTATTAATGGGTACAGGTTCTCTTTCTGGGTTGAAAAAATATTGATATAAATAAAATTGATCATGGCAAGAGTTGTATGAGACAATGTGAATAAGCCAAAAAAAAAAAAAAAAAAAAAAAAAAAAAAAAAAAAAAAAAAAAAAAAAAACCCACTTGATGTACAGAACTGTCTTTCAATGGGTGAATTGTATGAGACATGAATTACTCTTCAATAAAGTGAATAAGACATACATATAAAGTACACATAAATGAAGTAGAAATCACTTCCACAGTATAACACAGTGATTCTTATTCCCTGAATATATATGGCAATAGAAGATTCAGGGTCAATCCTGAGGACTGAAGAGGGCTCAAAATACAGTTTGATTTCAACTCTGCCCATCCCTGAAGAGTAAGAATATCAGGAAAAACCCATCCCACCTCCCCTGCATCTGTTCTCGTGGAGGTCACCAATGAGCCCCATGTTGCTAAACTCAGTGGCCAATTTCCTGCTCCCAGATTGCACAACCTGGTGGCAGCAGCATGTGTCACCGTTAAGCACTCTTCCCATCCCGTGCCGCTGACCCCGGGACATACGCTCCCTGGTTATTATCCACCCCACTGCTCATAGTCCGAGTGCTCCTTTACTGGCTCTGGCCCCGCCCTTGTGTGGGGGTGACCCCGGGTCTGCTCCTAAATGACCCTCTCTAGCCGCTTTGCTTTCCCATCATCTCTCTGCTGACAGCTCCCACATACAGATTTCTCATCATGACCTCTCTCCATCACCAGACCCCTCGCCTCAATGGCCTACTGACATCTCTGCGGAGAATTCTAATAGCTGTCTCAGACTCCATGCATCCGAAGCTCAACTCTTGACCCCAGCCCTAGCAAAACCATGCTTCCTCTATGGCCTGCTCCTCCTCAGCCATGTGCAAATCTTTCCTTCCAGTCACTCACAACAAAAACCTAGATGATCTTCCTTGACTCTTTTATTTCCAATTGAGGAACATTCAATCCACTAGGAAATCTCATTGCTCCTGCTTCAGAACAGATGTAAAATCTACCGAGCCACTTCTCACTTGAGTGTGAGTCTCCATCAGCTCCCACTGGGCTCTGACCACCATGTCCTGCCTGGTCCTGCAGCTCAGTATCTCTGTCAGATGAACATGTGGCTGTCAGCAATCCCCCCGGAACCATCAGCTTGCCCATATCTGGTTTATAGTGACTTTATAAGTTCAGAACACAGAATTTTGCTACACAGAGTTTTAAATAAACAGTGGGGGTAAAAAAAGCTGAAGACTTCTGGTCAGAGTCATGACTGTGGGTAGCAGCTATGTGAGTGTGTAAGGTAGGAGGATCCTAAGTTCAAGGCTGACCTGAGCAACTCAATGAGAACTCAGTGCTCTCTGTATTCAATTCTCAGGAGAAAAGGGGAAAAAAGGCTTTTTTTTTTTTTTGCTGCTGTTCAATGTTTATTATAATTCTGAAATAGGCTAGATGATCTAGAAATCTCTCAATGAAATTATGGGTGTTTAGGAGGAGAATGTGCTCTAGAAACCCCAAGAATTTAAGTATAACATCTGGAGCAAAGGAAGGAGCAGGAGATGTCACAGATGTTCATCCAAAAGGGGACCTGGGAGACTTTCAGTGTACAGGAAGCCATGCTACAAAGAGAAACCTTTTTTTGGGGGGGGGTTTTGAGACAGGGTCTCACTTTGTGGTTCAGGCTGGCCCTGAGCTCAGCCTCAAATTCACATCACAATCCTCCTGCTTCTGCCCCCCGAGTGCTGGGATTACAGGCGTGAGCCACCACACTCGGTACTGTGGTATGTGGTACTGGTTGCTGCTGGGTGTGGGTCTCCACACCCAGTATTGTTATGTGGTTACCGGGGAATCGAACCTGGGCCCTTGCGCTTGCAAGACAGGCGCCGGAACCACTGAGCTAACTCCCCGGCCCCCAGAGAGAAAACTTAACTGCTGAGCTTGTGGGTAACACTGGGCTTTTCGAACCCAGGGCCTCGTGCATGCTAAGTGTGTGCTCTACCCCTGAGCTATACCCCCAAGTTCCCACAGTGGAGCCCTGAGACTGCAACAAAGGGGGCAAGAGCAGGGAGAAAACATTCATGGCCCAGAGAACAGATACCAACTTCTGCTCCGGGCACGGCAAGGGGTTAGACAGCAGAAAGGGGTTGTGTCTGGCTGAGACAGTGGGTTCTTTACAGTTAACCAGTGTTTGTCTTGCCTGCTACTGCTGGGGAGTTTTGTTTTTTGGGGGTTTTGGTACCAGGGATTGAACCCAGGAGCTGTGCACATTAGGCAAGAAGTCTATCACACGCTTCTTCCTCAACACTTGCTAATGCTTACACTAAAAACAAATCATATGGTTTCCAGAAGTCTGGAATACAGGAAATTTTCACAAAAGTAAAATGTTCAAACACCTTTGCTTTTTATTTGAAAACTAGGATGAAGGTGTAGGCAGGGCAAAGATTCCTAAATCCCATTAAAGTTTAGCCTGATGGGTGCCTGTTTTTCAGAGTATCTAAAAATTGCAAGTTATGTTTCAGGAAATGTTAAACCACCAGGGGATATTTCACATAAGATAACGTGCATAGTGAATACTTTTTAAGCATCATTTATTCACATAGATATTTCTAACAGGCCTCCTGCTAAAGTAGCAAAATGATAGAGTAACGCTCATAAGGAAACCTAAGAGCCTGACTAAGCCCAAACATGTCTTGCAGTTCTAGAAATTCTGTCTTGCTTATGAGGTAGATACTGTGTGGGGTGCATGACACTGTTTATGACTCTGCTGTAACAGCTCTTAAAGGCTGAAAATAGGGATCTTTATGAGGAAGGAAAGAGAAATTTTCCAATATCCATGCAATTGAAGTTAGGTTCTCAGTAAACCAGGGAGTCTTTCAGAGGTGAAGGAAATGAAACAATGATTTGAAAACGACCCAACTCAGTATCTCCTATTGGGCAAGTAGGGTTCCTGGGGATACCCAACTTTTTCAAAGCTTATAAATCCCACACCCACTGATTCTTAAAGAAGTACCATGGAAGAGCCTGAGAAATTTTTGAAAAAGGAAAGGAAAGGAAAGGAGGGAAGGAGGGGGGTAGGGAGGCAGGCAGGGAAACAAGGCTCATGTGCCAGTATCTTAGAACCCTAATGTCTCACTTTCCCTGCAAAGCTAAGGCCCTTAAAAACTCTTCATCTGATTAACATCTGATTCAACCATGCCCTGGCCTTTAGTTGGTTTTTTTTTTAGTTTTTTGAGACAGGGTCTCACTTTCTAATTCAGGCTGGCCTTGAGCTCACTATGCAGCCCAGGCTAGCGTCGAACCCACAGCCATCCTCCTGCTTCTGCCTCCAAGTGCTGGGATTCCAGGCATAAACCACCATGCCTGGCAGTGTGGTATGTGGTACTGATTGCTGGGATTATAGGCGTGAGCCACCACAGACCCAGCATTGCAGCATATGTTGCCAGAGACTGAACTCGGGACCTTGAACTTGTTAGGCAGATGCCAGAAGCACTGAGCTAAATCCCCAGCCCTTTTCGTCAGTTTTATCCATTCTTGTCTCCTCGACCAGCCCTGGGACCTTGGACATGGCCAGGTCATCACCAGTGGACATTTTGGAAAATAGGCCAGTTTCCTGTGCCATCTTCATGCCCAGGGAGAGAGTTTAGACACAGACAGTGAAGAGTTTAGTTCTCCCCCCTCTCCAAAACACATTCATCTTGTTAAAATAAGCAAAATTATATTAAAAATGAAGATTTATTTCTGCTCATCTTTTCATATTTAATTACTTGACAAACATTAATGAAAAATGATAGGTTCAGATGGCCACTGATTATATCTCAGATGATCACAGATTATTCAATGTTTATACACACATACACACGTATACACACACAAACATAGTATGGTCAAAAAATACAGAGACTACCTAATTTTTTATTACAATAAACCTACTGCCATTAATCTTCCTCAAAATATGCTCTTAATTTCAAACACACCCTATCATTCTTGTCACTTTCTAAGGCACTTTTGGAAGTCCTCTTTTGTGTTTTCACATGGCTGCCTTAGTGTCCTGAATCAATAAAAAATTTATAGCAATTTCTGTTGAATAAAAACACTATGTCATCATCCACCTTATTCCCCAGATTTGCACTGTGCAACTTCTAGCTCTTCCTCAAAGTTAAAGGAACCATGAAAGGTAGACATTTTGCATCCACTCAGGGCTTGGAAGCAGGCATGATGGTGCAACGAGAAACACTCAGGAAAGGACTGTGGCAGTGCTTCAATGTGGCAGCAATGGTGGAATAAGTATGCTTGAAGCAAGGGGGAGTATTTTGAAAGGGATTAAGGGCAATGTGTTTCTTATTATAATAATTTATTTTTTGGAGACAGAGTCTTCCGATGTATTCCAGGATGGCCTTGAATGCATTGTACTTCACAGGCTGGCCTTAAACTCATGGTGATCCTCATGCCTCTGCTCACAAGTGCAGGTTTACAGGTGTGCACCGTCACACCTGGCTATAAATTCTTAAACATTTAAATAGCACCATAGTTTTCATGTATCCTTGTGTTTCCCATTTGCCAATGGAAATATTAGAAAGATTTTAGTTCCTAGAGGAAATCACTTGAATGTGGAATGAATTGATCTAGCAAAACAATTTGAGGGGATGTTTACTAGGCCTGCAGAAAACAGAGAGTCTAGTAAAAAAGAAGTTAGTTTTCTGGAAATATCAAATTCATAATGTGATTTTATCAAAACAGCTCTGAATCTGGGCAACACCAGTTGCTCCCTCGTGACAGAGCATTTGGTTTAGCCCTTCAAACATGCAGATGTTGCCTCGGAACCCGAGGGCAGTGCACAGGCAAACCTGCGTGCTGCTCACCTGTGCAGAGCGGGTGTGGCCAGCTTTCCTCCTCCTTCGGGGCAAAGTTGTCTGTACAGACACAAAATTCCTTCTGCTTCCCCCCGCCTCCCTTCCAAAGTCTGGCCCTGTGCATCCCAGGTTTACAGCAGACTGACACAGAGCAGGGACATGTTGAAGGCCATCCCCGTGGGACAGTCCCATGTGGTGTTACTGTGGAGAGGTTTCAGTCACAAGTGTGGCTCCCACTTCGTTCTGGTACGATGGGGCTTCCTGAAGGACACTGTGTCCTTGAGAACTGAAGACCCTAAAGCTTCGAGGAACCTCCCAACACAATTCATTTCTTTGTGTCCACATGAAGGTCATCTAAAGCAGGGGAAACCTTCAAAAGCATAATTCCAACAGGTTTTTGGGGTGCAGATCCTCAGGTGGGCATGGGACATTAGGACTCCTATCATGAAGGTGAGATGCAGGAGGGGAGAAGTGTTCACATGAGCCCTGGGGAGCCAGGTGCAGGGTGCCCAGATGGCACTGGGAGCATAGCTAAGGTGCCCAGCCTCTTTCTTTGTGTTAATACAGGTGGGAGCATATGTCCAGTGCTTTTTTTGGGCAGTGGAAAATTTCACATTAATACTGTAAAAGCTGCACCATATTTTGACACCTGCTACTTCAGATACAAACAGAGAAAAAAACCACGTCTACATAATGAAAAACCATTCGTTTCCCCCTTTTTCATCCCAGCAGGAAGAGAAAGCAATTCCAAGCCACACTGTAAATATATCCAAGGTTAAGAGATTTTGGAGGGAGGGGCGGGCCAGCACCTCCTGCCCCAATCACTGAAGCATTTCAGGAGGCTGGTGGACTCAAAATGACTTAAGAAAGAGAAAAAAGAAAAACCCCTTCAGTGCAAAGCCCTGATGGGACCTGTGAGAGCTCTGTGGCTGCGCAGTTCTGAGCAGCATCTCCGGAGGCTCACCCTAGTGAATGCTGACTTAGGAGCTCGCAGCCCCAGGGTCACCTGACCTGGAAAGGGCAGGTCACTCACAGTCACCCTGGGGTGCCATTACAGGGGGGGGAGGCTAAGCAAAGGAGCAGCTTTTCTGGACGCCTCAGCCTCTCTACACTGCCAGGCCCTTCCCACATGCACATGGCAGCCCCTCACCCGCCTGCCCTACCTCCCCAATGCACCCAGGCCCAGGCACACCAGGTAGGTGTCCCTGCTCAGGGCCCTCCTGGCAGGGACAGGGCCACCTCCTCCCTCAGGCAAAACCTTCAGGAAGGCCTTCCCCAGACAGATCTTGGAAATGATTAATCTCTCAGATTAATTGAATGGACTCAAATATAAAAATATTTTTAAAAAACAGTAGGGTCGTTAAAGAGTGACAGATTTAAGCGCCATCTGGGCTCGCTGGTCAGGGTGGCGCGAATTCCATCAAACGGCTGAATGGTGCACGAACTGAGAGTCCCATCTGTTTTATCTAACGTGTATCCGTCCAACAGTTTGGCCATTTTGATGTCAGAGTTGTTGAAAGAAAACCAGGGCTTTGTAATATCTTCCTAAAGTGTTGGAATGCAAAATGGACACTTGGTTACCACAACAGACAGCAGAAAAGAAGCCCCGCTGGATTCTCACAGAGGCCCCAGTGAAATTCTAAATAGACTTCTTTTCATCAATTGATTATTTTCCTTTTAGTTTTATATTTATTACTTTTTAAACCTTTGGGACCATGTGTGGTGACTTTTCTTAGTGTTATCCTGTGAAAGTTTACTTAAGAAAATTTTTTTTCCACTGATAACTGTATTAAGAGTTCAGATCCTGGAAAACAGGATTTTTTGTTTTGTTTTGTCTCATTTTGTTTCTCATTTTAATCCACTCTCCTCTACTCCCCTCAATCAAAATATTTAATGAAAAGAACACCAACATATTACCATGAAAATTATTAAAAGTATCACTTAGATGATTTAAATTATTAAGAGACATCAATTTACTTTTTTCAGAACAAGTAGGGATTTTTCCTACTTTTAAAAATCACTTCTAACCTTTAGCACTTTGGACAGTTTCCCTAACTGGCTATGCTGTAATAATTCTCAGAAACACAAATCCCATTTTGGGGACTTCCTAACAGCTTCTGAATGGTAGCAATGGATTGCTCCAAACAAATGGCATGGCTACCTGCTCTTCAAGAAGTGGGTGTGTTATTATTTTAAAGAATAAATATATCTTGAGTAGTTTAAGATTTAATGTCATTTTTAAAAATCATATTTTGAAAGAAAAAATATCTTTAAAAAAAAGCGTATGTATATAGGGGTGGTGGTGGGGTTATAGGGTGGATAGGGAAATGGGTAAAAATGAGAATTAACTCATGTCATATACTGGTACAATTTCCCAATAAGTGTGATTGTTAAGTGTATACAAAATGCATCAATAAAGAATTCAATTTTTAAAAATCACATTTTGACCAGATTACCCTTTAATTAGAAAACATTCTTCTGGTACAAAGTTACTATAATTTTACTCTTTAAGAATGTGGAGATGATTTTCCTGTTTTCTTACAACTATGAAGTAATTATAAATTTTACAGACACATGAAATCACTTTTTAAATTATCATAAAACCAAGATTCATGCAACTGTCCACTTAAAAAGACACTGCACATTATCACATGCTTTTATTCCTATTTTTGTCATCTTTTACACATACCATGTGGATTTACAACTTCAGACCCAGACTGGTGATTTCTAAAGCCATTTACACAGCAAACATTTTTCTGAAAACAAAATTCTCAGCTAACACAAAGCTAACACTATGTGGCATGCTATGAATATATGTGTATTAATTATTGTATCATCTATAAAACCAGGATAATAATATCTGCTTTAGAATTCTTTCAAAGATTAGATGCAGTAATGTTTGTAGAACTGCACTAAAATACTACGTTGCTATGCAAAGACAGCTCTAGTAGTCAGAATGATCGTTTAACATCCCTATGAAACAACTACTGAAAAACAAAACATCCTTTCTCCAAATCTCCCTCATGAATAAATAAAAAAACACCTTTATGTGGGTTATTTTAAAATGATATCTCATAACTAGCTTTCAAGAATTCACTTCAAGGAATGACAAAGATATTAGAGAAAAATAACTCCTACATTTGACAAATTTTAAAATACAAAAGCAAACAGTTAAGTTGTCAGATGCTGCTGTCGCATCCTTTCTTTCTGAAGGGATGCTGTGGCCAAGTCAGAATTCTAAGAGCACTGAGAAGTCCTGCCAGGGGGCCAGGCCCAGAGCCCCATCAACACGAGCTCCTACTGCACGATTTGTCTTGGTAAATGTCAGTGGTTCAAAGCTAGAATCCGTCAGGTCACAACTAAACCAAATGCTGGAAACACTACTTTCTCTTTTTCCTTTAGGCTTATGAAATAAATTACAAAGAAAAAATTTTTTGAAGGCTAAATGCTATTTACAAAATCCTGAAAGGGAAAACTGTATTGGTTATTGAAGTTTCATTACATTTGAGGTTTGTGCCCGCCTGAGTCACCTGCAACAAAGACAAAGGTTCCGGCCTCAGGGTTCTGTTACCTCACCCGTTCCCCCTACTGCCCATGCCTGCAACAGGCTCTCGAGTTAGCAAAAGCCAGACAGGAACTCTCTGAGCACAGCTTTGATGAAAATGGCGCTGCTCAAGTTGTCCCTGAGATGCCAGCTGGCTTCTGCACAGAGGTGACAAGCTTTCTTTGTCTGTTGCTAATCCCTTTGGCTTTCTTAGTGTTCCCAAGTCATGCAGACGTGTCCTGGGCGCTTCCATCGGATGGACATAGTATTGATGTCTGGCATCGATGTTGGCAGCATGGTGCCCACATCCCCAAGCATATCCCTCACACTGTGCCTGGTGTGCTCCTTCAGTGGGCACACTACAAAAGAGTCGGTTACACTTGGGCATGAGATGGCTCTGCTGCCCAGCAGTGGCACGTGAGGACACATTTGACCACAGGATGGGGGTGGGCCGTGGTGTATGCTGTGGGTAAAATGACAAGCAGTTACGAGTGACAGAGGACGACCACAGAGACATTCTTCTTGGCCAGGTAAAATGTCCCTAATCAAGCAGCACACGCTCAGGGATGCCAACCGGAAAGTGTTATCATTTATACCAGTGCGTGGGGCTCGTATCAAATGACACCCTGTTTGCTCTAGTTTCCTACACTGTTCAATCAATGACTACCTATCTTTAGGGCTTAGAAAGCAGAAGAAAATATTCCTCTTGTGGTTTACCTAAGTAGCACAATGTGAGCTCAGGGAGGGACGCACTCATACTGCCCCATTTCATGACAGCATAGTCCTCGACAAATAATCATATCTTGAAATCATGGCTCATTAGCTGGATCTCATTGTCTGTATTTGGGTGCACTTGAGTAATTTTATGGAACCTTGGGGTTTTTTTAAAGTTTATAATCCTGTATGCTGCCTTAAAGATTTTTCCTTTGTTCCAGCACTGACCACCTCAGATCTCAACACTATACTCAAAGACCCTGGACAGCAGCACCTTAAAAAGAAAATATACGCAACAAGGCATATGACAAGACAGAGCAAGGCCAAGAGGTAAACATGGACAGTTCCTGCACAAGCTAAAAATGACTTTATTCTTAGCAGTACAGTGTCTCACCCTCCATTACTCAGTGACAATGGGAAAGTAGTTTACAAATGTGAAGTACTTTAGAAGTTATTAGCAGGTAGTGGCAAAGGGTCAAGTCACATCTCCCATATCCTTGGTTGTCCCATAAATGTGTATTTCAACATGGGACAATTTGTCAAATCTGTTACTATGGTAGCAGTATGATTTTTTTTTAAAAAGCTGCCTCCTAAAAATCTTTCTTTTTGGCTTATTATGATTATTGCCTGACAATGTCTTAAAGACCTAGAACACATAAGACTATTTTTTAAAGCACAAATGAACACAATGGAACAGATTTTCTAAGGTCTATAGTTTATCTGATTGTCTTTCTGACATTAGAAGAGTTAGAACCTATTTTGGCTTAAGAGAACTGATGAAATTCTACTTCCTTAAAAAAAAGAACTAGAGTTTGTATCAGATTTTTTAAAAATGACTCTGAATGTTACCGGGTGCCTTAAATGATCCAAAACTTCTAAAACTTTCTATGGCTTTGAGCGAGAGCATCATAAAGTGAACGACACCCGAGTAAAACTCTTTTTAAAAGGGCAAAACAGTGGGGAAAGGTCAGGGAGCCGAGCAGGTCAACAAAGTCCTTCTTCCCCACTTGCGATCATTCTCCCCTCCACACTGATTGGTCTCCCAGCAAATTCCACATTAGCTCCTCCCTTCAGCGGTGGCAGGAACACTTGAACTGCCTCCTTTGCCACAAAAGTTGAGTTTGCTGATTGGGCCTGAAACAAAGGGAAGACAGCGGGCACAGTTTATAAGGGGGCAGGGGAGGCGGCCAGGCTATTGTGCTCTGGGGGCATCGGCAAGCTGTTAATTCTATTTTAACATCATCGTTAATAAGACTGTTAACACATCAGACTTTGTTTAGGGACCTTGAAAACATGAACAAACTATTAAATAACCCACCTGAAACAAAATACTATCTACTTTGGAAGGCATCAAAATTATTCTTAGAAAAAACAGATCCTTAACATGGAAAAAGGGAACCTCTTACTGTAAAATGTGTCCAAAGACCCCAAATTCTTACATTTAATGTACTTAGAACTGCCTTTTTCTTATTTTGATGACCTAACCTTGGATTGATGGGCTTTTGAAATAAAGAAGTTATAGCACAACAAAATTACTGCTGTGTATATGGCAAAAAAGTATGTACAGGTTTAATAAAACATTTTAAATGAATAATTAGCCTGATGGATTAATAACAGTACATTCTACAAAAGCAGGAAAATGCTGGATCTCAATCCTTAAAGAATTAGTAAAGTAATCCATTAGAGAAGGGAAGTTTTGTACTCATACATCAAGAAATTGTTAAGTCATCTCAGTAGTAGACATCTTATTCATGGTTTAAGGGAAATATAATTTTCTAAAAATTATTTGGCTTATTTTCTCTTTTCCTTTGCTTTGCTTAACTTTAGGAATTAAGGCTATTGAAGTTAAAAATATGCTTAAAATTAAGGACACTGAATAGCTCAATAATTAACATTCAATATTGTAAAAGAATTGTCAATATTGTAAAAAAAATTGTCAATATTATAAAATAAGAAATTATTTCATTTGAATTTTTTTGTGTAAATGAATGTTTTGCCAACCTTTTTCTCAATTAAAACAGTCTACTTCTCATAGGATGGTATACTAACATTGTTACAATTGACTTTTAACTAGCTTTTTCATTTTAGGTAAAACCAAAATATATTACAAGAAATTTATAAGAACATTTTCAAAAACAATTTTGGAGGCACTATGCATCTGAAATCCAATGACTAAAACATTCTAAAGCATTCCAGATGTGGCTTAAGGAATCGATTTTCCAACAAACTTAACACCTATAATACACATTTATTTGTACACGCTTATTTTAGATATCCTTGCCCAGGACTTACAGCAACAATTATTTAGTACTCTGGCCAGATCTGATGAAGAAAAATTTTTTAAACTTGAAGAATTCAAATAGAATCAAATCACACAGGGGAGATCCGTAGCTTTTAGAAAAGACCAAGAATTCTAGGGAACACGAAAGTGTTTGGGTTCCCGCGAGGGTGGCGGTGTGTAGGTGGGCAGCGGTGAGTCGGGCTGGGGACACAGTGAAAGACAGAGGGACTGTTCACAGAGAAGGACGTGAAGCACAGAACACAGCCCTATAAACTTCTGCTAAGTGTGGAGGCGACACCAAATGCAGTCCCCGCATCGCACACAATACGGAGATTGTGTTCTCCACAGGTCAAAGGACCAATGCGCAGGGGCTGGTCCAAGGCCTGGGGACTCAGGCAACAGAGTCTGTGAAAGCATCAATCACCACGCATTTTAAAAGTGGAAACCGAGGCAGTTACCCTGCAGGATGACCGCCACAGGAATAATATTTGGCTACCACTGTTCAGTTGCCTTTCCCACATACAATGCCAGGCTTGTTTCTCCGGCTTCCTACAATCTTTCATGTTTTAGATACACATATTTCAATCCAAGTGTTTCAGTTGCCATAACAACTTCATAAATTTGTTCTCAGATGTCCTTTTTAATCACATCATTTTTAAAAAGCTGGATGCTTTGGTAGAGTGCCTCAATTTATTCCATTTGCACCTCGCTCGAGAGGGGCCTGGGATTTATTTCTCCTTCCCAAACACCTGCAAGTAGTGTCAGTCTCTTTGTAGGCTGCGGAGATTCTCTGAAAGACGTGTTGTGTGCGGCCTGATTATCAAGTTTTTAAAGCCCAGGTGATAGTAAGCTCAGGATCATCCCACAGCTCACAGAAGCGGCCCCGCTGCCGCTGCCCAGGCCTGTACAGCAGGCCCTGCACACGGAGCTGGGGCTTTATTTCCAGATATCAATTATTTATGCTGCCAAACAGGTTTTTGATAGAATGCTAGCAGTTTTAATTGGCTTCTGGTGACTGTTACTGCCTAGTACCTTCAAAATGTTATCTACCTTTAGGTGGGAAAATAAAACTATCTTGATAGATAACGGTTTCAAAAGCATGCATTAATTTTTAAGCTACTCCAGGATGTTTTGGGATTGCAAGCCAATAAAGAAGAAAGCCTAGACTCCCTGGCATCATTAAATAAATGACTTTTGCCAACATCAACAACCAAACAATGGAAAACAGGCCGCCACCAACAAATGGACTGGGGGTGTCAAAAAATTCCAGCCGGGCTTTTTGCATATGTAGTGAAACAAGGCACTTCCCACCAGTATTGAAATGCACAGATAAGAACACAAAAGGCCTTGTGGTGGGTCACAGTGTGTGAGTAAAGCACAGCAGATGGAAACGTGTGAAGGTCCACTTCTCTAAACTTTAGAAATAAACACTCGGTGCAAAAATCCAATCAGGAGTCCTGAACCAGCGAGGGAAACCAGAGATTCTAGCTTTATGTTCTAATTGCACGATTAATTTGTTAGATGAGCAATACATATACTTTTAAGCTTGAGAAATTAGAAGCGGAAAATACTATTTACAATCTCCATCTGTCAAAAATTAAAATGCAGGCTGGGCGACAGGAAGCTAGATATCAGCAAAAAGTAAATATTAGATATGTTTGGGAAAGAGCAAAAAAACAGATGTGGTATAAAAAGTTAACCATTTACTTCAAAAAATACTAAGTTCCTAGTTCTTTACCTGGGGGGGGGGATAGCCTTTATGTAAAAAGCAAAGAGAAGGGGGCAGGATTCTTTACCTTTGAATAATAAATTAGGAAACAGCAGCATCAAAGGCAGGATGGATCTGTTTTGCCTGAAAAATTAATAGGCTTTGCAAGTCCTTTGCAACAGACTTGAATTGCAAAAGAAGAGGCTCTGGTGACACCAACCGTCTCGGGAACAAAGTGCAGGCCTGCGGAGGGCCTGGGGCTGAGGAGGGTTTTTGTTCTTGGGTTTGAGGTAAAGGGGTGTTTGTTTTGCTTTCACCCAAATCTATCAAACCTTCCGCTGAAACTCTACAGAAGACCTGTCCTTCAGGACGGCGCCTTCCCCTCTCCCCACCCGCCTCACAGGCCCCGCGCCTGGCCGCCGACTCCTCAGCAGTTTCAAAGGGCAGAGTTGAGGGGAGGGGAGACCGCATGCTCGGGGAGCGAGGAAAGACGTCGAGTCATTATCCCTCCGGCTTCGGGTCTCCACCCTTATTTTTTTTCCCTTCTTCCCCGCTGCCGGGGGGGCGGGGGGGGCGGGGAGGGCGGGGGGGGGGAGCGCGCAGCGCAGGGCAGCTTTCGGGGTGCCTGCGAGGACTTGTTACCCGGTGGCGCCAGCATCACGCTGCACAAGAAAGGTGGTCATTAGAATCGACAAACACAACGCTCTCTTAAGACACCACACCCGCCTCCCGCGCCAGCTGCTGATGAAGCTGCTGGGTTGGAAAAGGGGTGAGCGGGGTGGCGGCACAATGACCACCCCGCATCGGCCCCGCTGGAAAACGTGAGCCTTCTCTGCAGAGAAGGGTGCGCAGCAGCCTCTGGCTTCCGGCATCAGGCTGCACCCCGGCTTTGTCTGCAGGGTACCTGCACCCCACTGCTGCAGGAGAGGGCAGAGCAGGGGCCCGGGCACAAGGGGTACCAGGGCCACCATGCAGAGGACGGCCAGCGCCAGAGGGCAGAGGTGGAGGCCGGGCTGGGAGCGAGGGAGGACGGGCCAGGAGCTCGCCGAGACCCCCATTTACAGATGAAGGAAGGCAGGGCTGCTTAATTCTCTCAATTGCAAATCTTAATTGCTCAAAACAAAGCAGCTAAATTTAGACAGCGCTTCAAAGGGCCTCCTTTGCCTACAACTTGCAGTACAGAGCCCATACACTATGGGCGGGGGCGCGAATCAAGAATCAAGTTAGAACTTCACCTTAATCTTTTAAAAGGTTTAATTTTTCCACCTCACTACAACCCACTAGGTTAAAATTTGGATAATGTCATTATACTAACCACAACCCATTTATTTTACTGCCTTTTTATTAAAAAGATAAGAAAGACATAACATCTACTTTAATCCTTAAAAAGCCCCAAATCTGAATTAAAAAGAATAACATTACTAAGCAATTATAGGGAAAGCCAAGAAGGATTTTTGAAAGAGGTATCAAACGACAATATGTGTGTAGAATTCGAGCGCTAGCAGCGGGCTGACACAGCAAAGCCATTGTACTTTCCACTAGTGCTGTTTTGCTCCGTCCAGCTGTGTTTTCACAGATGCGAAGCCATGTGTCCCACCAAAGGCCCAGCCCTCCCTTCAGATGTGAACGCAGATCAAAGGTCCAACGCAGAATACAAGATCCTTTTCCCTTTGGAACGTGTTTTTATTTTTCTGCAGTGGCTGCAAACCAGAACTTCCATCTGCTGTCCTTCTGCAGCGCACAGGTTACCCCAAGCAGTGGGGCTGCGCTGTGACCCGGCAAAGACGCAGGCAGGAGCAGAGTCCGTGTAAGTGACACGCAGACATCCACTTTGTGTCTTTAAAGCCCCGAAACACATGACGAATTACCGCAGGGTTCTGCGTCTGCAGCCACGCACCTTAGGAGAGAATTTCTCAGGCTGTGTCTCCCTTCTGGCCCTGGGGATACACAGCCAGACGTTTCGCATTTGGATCTTGGCTGGCTGAAAATTCCCTAATAATAGGAAATGATCTGATAAAATGATGCTTTCATCTTAAATACATTACAATTTACCAACTCATCACTTAGAATCGAAATGCTTTAACATCTCTTAACTCCCCCGTTCTCAGATTACATTTTCTTTACTGAATGTACCCTGAGAATGACTGAGAGAAACAAGCTTCCCTCTGTTGCCCACTATAAAAATGAATTTATTGCCGTGTAAACATTTGCTTAGAATAGTGAAAATACAGCAAAGCTGCTAACAAGCTTTGCAGCCTTTGAAGGTATTTTGCTAGGTTTTTAAGATCACTAAATATTGAGGGAGTGAAATAAATTAGAAAGAGAAATATATCTGCCCATCTAAGTATCTGTAGAGGATCAAGAGAGGTTAGAGGGATGAATGGATGGAGACATGACAGATACAAAGCTCTCCCTGGTCCCTGGGGAGACTTAAACCCAAAGTGGTGTTAGGGATGGGTCCGAACGCCAGTGTGTGAGTGCCATCTAGTGGCCATCTCAGAACTGCACGCTGGTCTTTGCGCCTACAAACTGGGAGCTGGGTATGTCGCTCTCTGCACCCCACCCCCACACTCCGAGCCCTGCTGCTCAGGAGCTGTAGCTTTTTGGCCCTAGTTAGGTTTAGGCTGGCCTCAATCTCACAGCAATCCTTTACCATGCCTCAGCTTCTCCCTCCTGGGACGACAGGTGCACCCAGCTGAGGGGCAGGCTGGATGAGCTCACGCCCACTGTGTCACAGTCCTTTCCTCAGACAGATCCCTGGGGTATCTACATCTGAAGCATCAAGTACAGCATGGCTCAGGTGGCGTTCGTTTCCACTACGCGAGGTCACCCCTGCTGCCCAGGCACGCAGGGAGGACAGGCCAAAAGGCTCCCTCTCCCGGGCCTGTGTAAGCTCCATGGCAGGCCAGCCTACCACAGTGTCACATACTGGGAAGAAAGGACCCCACCCGCTCCACCAGTGAACCTCCAGGTAGAGCCTGTGCAGCTGCCCAAGGCAGCATCCTGCGGGGAGGGAGGCCAGGGACCTCTGACCTACAGCTTAGTCCCGTCGTGAGAGGCCACTGCCCTGTCCTCCTTGCATGAATCTCACCTCTGTATGCAGCCTCAGAAGGGCTCGCAGTCCTCGGTCCTCACAGTAACAAAATACAACACCGTAGCCCTCCACCATGCTTATCAAGGCCTGGTGGACAGGCCTGGTGGAGAGGGAGGGTTGTCTGTTTGGTTATACTGGGGGTGGAACCCAGGGCCTTCTCAGAGCTACTTCTCCTACCCTGCCGCCTGCCCACCTCTCTCCCTCCTTTCTTTTTCCCTCCCCCCTCCCTCCCTTTCTTCCTTCCTTCATAAGATGGGGTCTTGCTAAGTCACTAACTGCCAGATTGGACTCAAACCTATGATCCTCCTGCCTCAGCCTCCTAGAGTGCTGTGATTATAGGCACGTGCCATCACAATCTCCTGGGTGTGAGATCACGTGGTAAGATTCACCACCGTACAAAAAGAATGGGCTCTGGAGTAGATCTGGGCTAGAACCCCAGCTCTGTGAGTGCTTCATGCCAGACAGGGCCTGCCTTCCTGGGTCCCCACACACCACCGGAGACAGCGCATGGAAGCCTCTCAGGGCTGCTTTGGAGTGATGAGCGATATAGCTTGGACCAGGCTCTACAGAGAGGCAGACCTAGAAGCAGGACAGGCCTCTCACCTGTGTAGCACTGGTGACCGTCTTCAGACAGACAATGCAGCTGCCAACAGGAGCGAGCTTCCGAGACAGCAAAGGCCGGGTTCAGTCTCGGCACCTGGCTCTGTCCAACAGGACTGAAAACTGTGCTCTGCACTGTCCCTGTCAGTAACAAGCCAGGCTCCCACATTCCACTTCCATCCACTGGGCTGTGGCAAGGAGGACCCTTGAACATTTTGCTAAAATGCTACTTAATTAAAAATCGTACCCAGGCGTGGTGGCACATGAATTGTGACACCAGCACTCTGGAGGCAGAAGCAGGAGAATCACTGTAAGTTCGAGGCCAGCCAGGGCTGCACATCAAGAGCAACCTGAACTACATAGTGAGGCCCTGTCTCAAAAACAAAAACAGAACCAAACAAAAGGCAGCCAGTGGGGAGAGCAGCCTGAAAGGTGACAAGGGGTAGCAGTAAACACAGGCATGCGCTACCAGAGGGACACTTCACTCCAGTGTCCTGTACGACTCACCCAGGGACATGTGCTGGCTCGATGCCTGCACAGTAACACGCTACTGAACAAGGATGCCCCACCCCCATGACCACCACTCCTCCCACGTTCCTATGAATCACACAGCGCCCAGCACAACCCTGCGCCTATCATCAAGTGCTAGAATTACAGGTACACACCACCAGATTCCATTTGTTTCCCCTCTGGAAAATTCCTTTTATATGAGGAGCCATAGAATATTTAGCATATAAATCCTCCACTTCCACTTCAAATATTCCCCACCCTTCACCCCCATTTAGAAGCACATCAGTAAGATTCGCCAAAAAACGCAATGGCACATCCCGTTTCAGTAGCTCTTCTACCTCCACAACACAGCTGTGAAAGAAGTGTCTTTCCACACCGCACCTGGACTATCACATGAAACATAGGCACCAACAAGTATCCTTGAGTCGAAGCTGGTTTCCACATGTCACTGTCTTCTGCAAAGTGAGCTGGAGCGAACAAAGCACTACTATTAATAGCACAACCAGAACATGGGCACAAAACCTCAGCAAAATGATGTTTTTCAAAACCCCTGTTTCATAGGCAGATGCAGCCCAATCACAGCACCAGTGTGGAGACACAAAGTGAATATATCACACGTTCATGGAAACCAAGGCCGCAGCTGTCCCAGGAGGGCAAGGCAGGCTTTCCACTTGATTTGAGTTTACATTTAAGTATCCTAAATAATGCTACTAATTTAGCTCTTCTCTAATCACTGTGATTTTGAGGGAACAAGTAAGTTTATGAATGAAATATGTTCCAGAATAAAACATTTCAAAGTAAGTCTGATTTGCAGAAGTAAAGTCATGCATATGTAGAACTGCATAGGAAAAAATGATACTTTGACAAATAATAATAATTTAAAAAACTACTAACAGCACATGGTGGAGTACTCCTGTCATCTTCCTGCCTCTGGGAGGCTGAGGCAGGAGGACCAAGATTTTATTGAGCCCAGCCAAGGCAACGTAGTGAGATTGTCTCAACATAAACAATAAAATAGGGCTGAGTGAGGGGATTTATAGAAAGGCCCTAGGTTCAGACCCAGGAATGCAAAAAGAAAAAAGAAAAAAAAAACCCCTACTAATTGAAAATAATTACTAATGAAGCTAGATAACTTTCTAGTATCAGTCCAAGAGAGCAATAAGAAAAGCCTGTCTTTTCATTGAATTAATTTGACCAGAATGCAAAGTAAGCTTACAAAAGACCTTAAACAGGGATGGCAATACAATTTCTCACCTCAGTAAATTACAATCTGATGGCTACTTCTGGGGCTTTAGGCACTTTTGGCCATCCGACTGGCTCTGGAAAACCGACACGTAAGAAAAGGAGTCCCTACACAGTAACACAGCAGCCCTACTCTTCAGACTGCCATCGTCACAGCCTGACAGCAGAAAGTCACAGAGTCCTGGGCTGACAAGAGTGCTGTTACAGAATGCAAAGAACAATGGGCTATTAGTTTTGGCATTCCGTAACCATTTTACCTATACACTCTTTTTAGAAAATGGGTAAAATTGAGGAGAGCAGAGCCTGGGAAGGCTGACACATATTTGGAGCCTTTCTGAACAGTCAACGGTGATGAGATTTTTGTCCTCGGACTTGAAAAGTTAAAGGCATAGTCCTGCCAATTGTGAGACGCCCTCTCCAACACAGACCACCCACAACTGCGGATTTTCCATCTGGTGAACAAAACAGACAGCTCCCTAATTATTTTTAAAAAGGATTTTTTTCCTCCTTAACATACTTTCTTTATTTGTCTGTGACCTGGAACTTAATGGAAAACCTGGTGCATGCCAACTTCACTTCTTATAATGAAAATCCTATTTTATTGTTTTAACTGGTGGGGTTTTTTAAAAGGTTCTAAGTAGAAATTATTACCCTGAGAGCCAACATACCAAGCCACCAAGACAATGGCACCAAGCAACTGTTTTTTTCTGAACAGAGAATATCTTGTTTAAATATTAACTGCTAAAATTTTCTCTCACAACCAACAGGATGGAACTAGGAGGGAAATCATTTTCAATCCTTCTCAACTGGGCACCCATACTGCTAGTGTCAAAATCTATGGCTTTTCCAACAAGATGGCCACCTCTGCCAAAAGCATGCTCAGAAATGCCAACTGTAATTAAAATCTGGCACCTGTTTTGGGCACCAAATTTGCTTCTAATATCTCCATGTAAAAATGTGTCTCAGCTCTGAGAGGACGTACGATGCTTCTTGCCCTCTGCCCTTCGGAAAAACACTCAAGTGGAAAAATTGACAGCTGTTATCCCAAAAAATTTTTTTCATCTTAACTATCCCAAATCTTCTCTGCTTTCTTTCTCTGAATCTGTTTGTTTAATTAGTCCCAAGAGAATCAGCATACATTCCCTGCACACATTTTGTTTTTAGGAACTTCAAGATAATAGGCATTGAAATAAGTTCTTCTGACCCTAGAGTTTTGCTTGGGATTGGGGGGTTGAGCAAGATGATGGATTTCCCAAGAGTTCCAAGACCACAAGAGCAGGAGGAGGGAGGTGGGGCAGGGGTTTCCCTATAAAGCTTTTCGGAGCAGGAAATATGCATATCCATGTGATCTCCTGCATACTGTGCACCTGTTCTACCACTGAGCTACAGCCCCAGCCCAGGGCAGTAGATCTTGATTTAACACATGCTGTCACCACCCCCTCGCCACCGCTATCTACCCCCAAGCTTGTGCCCTACCTGCTATTTCGTTAGCCAGGGCTCTCAAAATCTTGCTGTGGCTATTACATTTGTTTTTCGATGTTAAAGCATTGGCAGCATTTCTCAAGAAGGAATTCTCTTCCAGTGTGTTGTGTGAATCTGTCACACATGGGACACCTAGGTCTCCTCAAGGGCTAAGTGGCCCTGTGTAGGTCCTGGAAGGTTAAGCCCACTGCACACTACGAATGCTCAAAGGACCCAGAGGCCGGTCAGGTGAGTGCCACCTACTGGAGAGGAGGAGCCCCCGACTGCCCCGCTCTTCACGGCTCCGAGGGCCCAGCCACAGGGTACTAGTCTCTGGAGGACCCAGGGCCCACAGAATCCCTCATATCACCAGCTCTGACCCACACCACCTCCACCACCAGGAGATTCAGACATCACTGTAAAGAGAAAGACACCTTCGCAGGCTTGGCAAAGACACAGACTGAGCTTCCCTCGGCCTGCCTCTGTCCCTCACAATATCCAAAACTTCTGTGACTCATCACTCTGCGTCAGCAGTAAAAGGGGCCACAGGACACAGCAAATAACTCAGGCACAGCCACTCACACTGCGTGGAGCAGTGCCTAATGTAGGACAAGGTCCTCATCAAAATATCTCGCCCATGGGCCAAGGATTTAGCTCAGTGGTTCTGGTATCTGCCTGGTGAGCGCAAAGTCCTCAATTTGACCCCTGGTACCACATACCACAATGCCAGGCTCACACCTGTAATCTCAGCACTCCAGAGGCAGAGGGAGGAGGATTGCCAAGAGTTCAAGGCTAACCTGAACTACACAGTGAGCTCAGGGCCAGCCTGAACTATAAAGTGAGGCCCTGTCTCAAAAAACTAAAACAAACAAACAAACAAACAAACAAAAATTTCACCCAGAAGTTGTTTTTAAAATGAAAAATGAATTCTTCCCAGTGAAAGAAATGCTACCAATAATAGGCCCTCAGGATGGCTCAGACAAGCCTGTCCCAGAACGCCACTCTGTGGACTACTATGTCAGTGGGAACGAGACTCAAAAATGGAAACTGGGAATTTCTCGGCCATAGGAAAGAAGTACCTGACCTTGTTAGGCATATATTCATGGTCCATACCTTCTTAAAGAACAGTATCTCCCTGGACCAGAAATTCCCCTAAGGAGCATTTTCCTTGGAGTAAAAAGGATTTTACTGCAACGTACAGAAACCTACATTTTATACTGATAGTTCCTCCCCTACACATCCTACACATAAACAGTTTCATAAAGCAAAATGTGTGATGAACTCCAGGTATCATAGCCTCTATTGTATTACAATTATTCTTTTAAGTAGTCTAAATAAATTAATCTTACAGCTCACTCACAGGTTAAGGACTACAGTTTCTTGTTTTTTCTTGACGTACAGGGGACTGAACTCAGGCCCTTTGTGCTGAGTTAAATCTCTAGTCCTTTCTTAGTTTTTACTTATTTTGAGATGGGGTCATGCTAAACCACCAAGCAGTCCAAGCTAGGCTTAAGCTCGGAATCTCCTGACCCAGCCTCCTGGAGTTCTGGACTTATAGACAATGCACTACCATGTCTAGCCAAAAAAAAAAAAACCTTGACCAGAATACAAACTAAGACAATAGGTGCGGGGTGGTGGCTATGGACCTGAGTATCTGTAATTCACAGACTGAAAATCAAAATTATAATTACCAACAAAAATACAAAACGAAGGCAATTTCCTGCAAGTCTGAGACCTGTGCCCTGGTTCAGGCTTTCTACTTGCCTAAGCAATCCCTTTTCCTCCCTTTCATAACCTGTTGAAGGTGTAGGCTGAACAGCCAGGGTACAGATAAGTGTGGATACCTGATGACCAAGAGAACGCGAGTTGTACTGAGAACTCCGGAGGTCTCTCAATTCAAAACAACAACAGGGAAGGGTCTGGTTACTCACGTGCAGGACAGCACTCCAAGACTCGGGCTCTGGCACCAAAGCTAATGGGTGTGCAAAGCCAGCTGGCCTCTGGTACACAACTGCCACACCTCCTCTCCAGAGCACAGCCTGTAGACTCCTGGGTACTGCCCTTGGGCAGGCCCTGCCCACTGAACACTCAAAGCCAGATGGACCCACCCCCATGCCCAAGATCACTGCTCATTCTCCCAGGCCTTGCTTTGGCTGGTGGTGACTGGCTATACCCAGGAACCAAGGTCACCCTCACAAAGGACACACCAATTAAAGCCTAGCACTGAAGGGTCTACTTCACCAGGCCAAACCTCCTAGAAGCAGCAGATGGCACACGTTTTCCCCAGTACTCTGGGAGACTGAGGCAAGAGGACTGAAAGTTTAAGCCCAGCCTGAGGAATCCAGCCTGAGGAATTTAGCAACTCCAAATAAAACATTTTCAAAGGCTGGAAATATAGCTCAGTGCCAGGGTCCTGGGTTTAATCCCAGCAATGGAGACAACAAATGTCTAACCACAGAGCTGTGGAATGCAAATTCTTCCATACCTCAGAACCTTTCGTCACTGTATCTGAAAACCTGGGGCCTTGAAGGTGTCCTTCCCATGGGTGGGGACATCTGTCCTCCTCGAGGGGTGTCCTACAGTTTTTCACCACCAAATCACAGGGACACAGCTTCTGTGTAACGTCAAACATTTTTAATCCTGCTAGGAGAACTCAGGGCCTCGTGCAGCTAGAAAAGTGCTCCACCCACCCTAGTCTCAATTTTATTTTGAAAGGTTTTACTTTTACATTTTTTTTTTTTTACATTTCAAAAAGAAGACTTCATCAACCGTTGACTTTTAATTTCTGTACTTACTTCTATTGTCTTTTGTTGGGTCTATTTTTTAAATAAATTGTCTTAGTTACTTTTTTTGTTGGTGAGACAAAACACTGGACACTCATAAGGTGAGGGAGGAAAGGTCTATTTAGCTCCCAGTTTGCAGAGGGTTCAGTCTATAATCAGCTGGTTCCAAGGCGGGGTGGGGTGGGGTGGGGTGGGGGGGTATCAGGGACCTTAACAGCACCCTTCTGCCCCTTTTATACTGTATCCAGGCTACTCAGATTAGGGTAGCACCAAGCCAATCAATGGCTTGATTTAGTAATCACACACTTTAGTTCCAGCCACCTCTGAAAAACCCCACCTGTGGCCACATGAGGCTCCGACGGGACATTTGGACACAGCTATAACAGAAATAAAATGATTTGGGGGTCATAATGAATAATGAAAGCTAGGCATGGTAGCACACACCTGTAATCCCAGTACTAAGGAGGCTAAGGCAAGAGGATCCCCATGAGTTTGATACCAGCCTGAGCTACATAGTTGACTCTGTTTCAAAAAAGTCAAAAACAAACAAAAGATTATTCCACTCATTAAAATAATAATAATTATTATTGTTATTCACACTGGTGTTCAATCCAGGGCTCTTCCATGGAAGGCAAGCACTCCACCATGCAGCTCCACATCTAGCCAAGCTGCTGTTTCACTGAAGTCTAACATGGAAAATATAATTTTCAACCATGTACAGAGCAGTCATGCACCTGAGACTCACATGACTTACATGTCAGTACTCTGTCCCATCAACTACCTCCACAAACACACTTACTTTATGTACACAGATACTCACCAGTCTGTGCTCCTAAAAATACAGCCACTTCTGTAGGCAAAAGGGTAAGTTCTATGCCCTGATTCTTGTATTTGGCTTTCACTGGTACCTATAAATGCACTGAAATAACTGGTAAGCCAAAGGAACACTCCTTTCAGCAAGACTATAAATGTTCTTGGGCTGCATTCAGCCAAGTATTTATGATTACAGTTGATGAAGCATCGTAGAGTTATTTTGGGCCTTTAAGAGGCTGATACTGCAAAGGGTAGTGAAATCTACAAATAACAACACACGCTGTGGCATTTAACACAGGCTGTGTGTATGGGCAACGCAAGTCCAGTTCACCGAGACAGCCCAGGTGACTCAATGGCAGCATATCTGCCACTCTCAGAAAGTGTCTCAATTCTTTTTTTTTAATAGAGATTTTTTATTGGCATCATTAGAATATCATAAATGTGATCTTACAATCCAGAACCTTGTTTCTGTGGCTGGATAACTCTTGGATCTTATTCATCAGGTTCCCTTTACAGAAACATAGATGTCATCCACAAATTTTCTGATATCTTTGTTTTTCACTGTGGAGCCCTGCTCAGTCAACGTGGCTGAATTTGAAACAAGCTCAATGTCATTTCCTTCAAGGATTAGTTCATCTTTCTGGGCTTAAGATACTGAGCAAGCAACACCTGCCCTCATATGAACCCAGCAGATGTAATTTTCACCAAAGAAACTCTGGATTTCAACAAGAGACCTATTCTCCTGAATAATGAAAAAAATATTTAAAAATACAGACTGGGGATTTAGCTCAGTGGTTCTAGCACCTGCCTTGCAAGTGCAAGGTCCCAGGTTCGATTCCCAGTAACCACTTACAACAATGCTGGGCATGGAGACTCACGTTCACCAGCAAAAAAAAAAAAAAGTTACATGCAGATCTCATGAAAGCACTCGACAGAGGTGTGATCTATAGTGCAGTCAAGCAGCTCGCTGTTCAGAGGGACATGAAGTGCTCGTTCTTAACAGCTCCATCACTACTACACCAGGACTATACTATAATTACTGTAGGCTCCCTCAGATGTGGGCATTTCATAGCAGTATGTTTACTGCTAACACTGAAGAACCCTCCTTTCCAAA